>JAZHYW010010730.1:0-27435 GCA_037355805.1 Ixodes ricinus | reverse complement strand
CATGTATTGCCTTCAGTTAAAAAAGGCCGACAACAACAACAAATGCAAACGAAAAAAAAAACTTATTATTTGAAACACAACCCCACGCATATGTGCATTATAGATGGCGATTTGCCGGAGAATGCCGAAATTGCCTGTTGCGTCCTCTTTGACAACTGGAGTGTTTCTGCAGCTGCCAGGCAGATCGCGTAATTTCACAATAATACTTCTATTGGAGTGGCTTTGCCTGCGAAATGCGATGGAATGAAAAAATGCGTTTACCGCGCGCGTGCTAATAGGCCCTGTCGGAGCACCGCTACTACGCGCCGTAGAAACGCGAAAATCTGCGGCATCTATCACCCATAATGCCGGACTGTTTTCGTTTTGTTGTTGAAGTATTATGAAATACCTGAGCGGTGATAGCCATTCTGATCTCTATTATAGGGTATTGATGGCATGTTGCTCCGAGCAGGGCGCAAATGAAGCCACTGGAGTTTGCCCAAACTACGGGCGTCTGCTGGGCTTTGTCGAATTATCGATGTTTTAGTCAAATCTTTGAGGGTTTTAATAATTATGCTCCTCGGCTGAAAAAGGGAGGGATTTGAACTTGAGATATATGCAGATTTCCTGTTTCAGAATCTCAAAATGTTTACATTCAATGGCTTCCCATATTACTTCTAGATTTGCATGCGCTCTTTACTGCGCCATGCGTTTTGAGCGCGCTCTCGATGCTTTTCCGAAATTGTTACAAGCTCGTTGACTCACTCTGGGATAAGCTGCCATTTTCGGTGGTTTCATATCTACCTACCCAATGCGCCATCCAGAGTTGCCTATTGAGCATTTTGCCATGTTTGATTGTATGAGCATCTCGGGGCCAACCATACAGTGAAACAAATTTCTAGCGGTGGTCGCGCTCTAAATTCTGTGACACACGACTACTTTCAATTTCAACATGAAGGCAAAATAAAGGCGCGAGCACGGAAGCTGCCCAGGCTTTGCCGGGAGCGCGCGAGCTGGGGAGAACGCTGGCCTTCCCGGTTTCGCTCGCGGATAAAGTGAAACGAAGCAAGGAGCTGCGCCGAGCGGGACTCCGCGTCTCAAGAGCTCGCGCACCCGCACCGTTTCTTTCAGCCAGTTCAGGACGTTGCCCTAGCAGTGCAGACAGCGGTGCAAGAATGAGCGCGTTTTTTGGAGTTCCACGATGTCCGCGCAAATAAAGCCTGAGCAGGCCTACGCGCCTGCCTTGTCTTCACTGCAGACATTTGTGAGATGAGGTCTCTGATTGGTCGACGCTAAAATACGTTTAGTTTACGCCCCATGCTGGCAGCGGTTTTGCTCCGCCTATTGTCCAAACTCCTAATTCTGATTGTCCGCTCCCCAGCGTGAGATCGCTTATTCAGAATTTACAGAATTCGTTTCAGCAGTTCAGATGCAGCTGATGTTAGCGCGCGAGCCTCTGCGTCCCGGGCACGCGCGCTGTGCAGTACAGGCACCTGTTCCGCGCCACGCTCGTGCTTGCAGCATCGGCTGCGTCTGGACCTGCTGAAACGAGAAGTATAGTTTTTTGACGATTGCTCTGCGCATAAGAAATTTTCAGCGCTCGCGCAGCACGGTTGAAATCCGGCCTGATATGTTTGTAATTTTCTGCACTAATTATAGATCCAGGTTTTTTCATGTCTTTGAATGTTATTGAGAATACTAACTGATTTTTCGGGAAGAAAACAACCACTGCAAATTCGATCAGCTAACGCCATGTTCATCACCATCAAACCCCGACAGGAGGGTTACATCTCTCCAGTACTAAAAAGGATCGGTGGTTGAGTGGGCTGCGCACCCGGAGCGTTAATGCGGAGCGAAAGCTCGGCACCAACCTAAAGGGCTTCGCTCCGTTCGATCTGATGAAAGACAAGCCCGGCGGGTCGTATCAGAACTATGGGTGCACGTTCAAATTCCTCAGCATCCTATTAGCGGTTGTATTGCCCGGCTAAATTGCTCATCTATTAAAAAATTTTCAGGATGCCGACTGAGGAAGACTAACTTCGGTTGCATTAGCAAACAAATAACTCTCTTTGCATTACAAAAATTGATTGCAGATTGTTTGCTTAAGCATTGCTATTGTGATATAAGTATATATTATTTCATAAAAAAAAATCCGATCTCATAGTTTACTGTTTAATTAATCGTCTTAGACAGTAGCTTGCTCTTCTCGTCGAAATTACGAAGAACTCAACTGCCAGTCTTTATATACTTGAGGGACGCTGCAATATGTCTTCGGGCTACATGTTTTAGGCGTTCGCAAAAACCTGCGTTGTACTGACAGACCTTGTAGAGCGCTAGTATTCCACATTTGGCGGCTTTCGGTTGGGTTTTTCCAAAAGCAGTAACGTAACGACAAAAAAAAAAATGCGTTCTGATATTGCGCTTTTTGGAAAAGAAAAATAAAGCCGAGGTATACGATTTTATGAGATTACCTACGTCGTTTTTGAGCGGTAAGGAGCCAGACAGCGCGTAATATCGGCATTCCAGCTGGAATTAATAAATGCCATTTCATGATAAAAAAATTTAGGATTCGTTTTTTTTCTTCTTCTTCTTTCTTTTATCAACGTGCCGGGCGGAGTATATATAACGTCAGCTTTTCATCGGCGTGGTTTTAAAATGGCGTCTCGCTCCTTACACCCCACCATTGATCGCTTGCCGTACTGCGCTGGCGGCGAGGCAAATTCTGAAGTGCTCGATAGTAGCGATCAAACTGGAGTCAAGACACCGCCTGTACATAGATGCGGAGCTTCCGTACGATGACAGCGAATTATTCAGAGGGAGGATGTACCACGCGTGTTAGAATTAAGCAGGGTTTGCTCACGCATGCTCACTAGCGGTTTGCTTCGTTTACGTTCGAATTTCGGTTTGTTAACGCATGTCTCGAATTTCAAGCGGGTTTGCTTCACGCATGTCCGAATAAGCGGGACAAAATTCGAATTAGCGGGTTTAGCCACGCATGTTCGAATTTGCTCACGCATGTCTCCAAGCGGGTTTACTTCACGGCTGCGGTTTTATTTGTTTCCACGCATGCTGAATTAGCGGGTTTGTTTACGCATGTCTTAAGGGGTTTGCTTCGCTGCCTGAATTAAGCGGATTCGCTTCACGCATAGATGTATGCTGCGAATAGTCTGCAGGATTTGCTTTTGTGAGATGTACAGGCCGTTATTTATAAATCCCGATTTTCTGCGAATTAGCGACCATCATATTTCGCGAATTTCCTAGCTAAGTTGGAATTCGCCTTTCCTTCTCCAGACAATAGAAATATTCGGGACTCCACTAAAGTTTGCGAATTTTATCATTTGCGAAATTCGCGAAAATTAGGCCTGCGAATATTAAGGGCCTAATATATCAGCAATCTGGACTCTGGCTTAAGAGGAGTGCCACTGATATATCTCAGGAACTCCCTGAATAAAAACAAAAGAAATATTTTCATTTTGGCGTTAACAGCGGCAAATGGCTTCACTTCTGAATGTTGTTATACATCGTCAGAGTGTGATCTGCGATAAAAGGCATCCTGAATTAAATGAGGCAATGCTTAACTCAGAAATTTCACATCGTTAGAAGACAGAGCGGAGAGCATATTGAAGGAGTTGTGATGCATATGATTCAAGTATTTAGATATAGCCCTATTAAGCTGAGGCGACATGCAATGCATTTTATATCTCATACAAAATGTATAATACTGACCATATCTGCAAAGTTGGTATAAATTTCTTGCCACTCAAAAAAATTTTTCATCTTTGATCTCTTGAACGTCCTGAATGCAAATGCCTTCATTATCTCATATAAATTATCACAGATTTTGCCTGTTTTGAGAAAACACTGACAGTTTTCATGCATTTGGAGCAAGCAATTCCCTGTTTATCATGTTTATTACGTTTAATTGTTTATTTGTCTCATTCCCACCTGTAATCTGCCGGCTCCTGAGTACACATAAATATATAAATGTTTTTTTTTTCACACTATTCTTTCTCTCTTTTTTTTCATGCGTATGAATTGCTAATTTTTGTATTTCCTTCTTTCCTAGTTTCCCTACTTATGCCCTAAAGATAGAGTAATATTTTCTATTTAAAGGGATTGTCATGGTCAAAATTCTGAATATCATTGTTGAATATCACGCCAGAAGAAAGTGCACCCAAGCTTGGCGTGGATGATGTACCAGGCTTTGTTATCAAAGGTTGCGGCCGTTGTTCATTCCTATCTTGAAACACATTTTTAATATGTCACTTCAAATTCTCAGGCAAATTTCGCTCTGAAAAAGTTCCTATCTTAAAAAGTGGCGGTGACGCAAGCCAGTGAATTCACGTCCAGTTTCTGGGCTTGCGGCTTTTTTCCAAAGGTTTTTGAGAGCTGTTGTGCGCATAGCAGGATGACTTTTATTTTCCAGCGTCAAAAATTAACGTTTCTTTGAACACGGTTTAAAGGGTAGGCTCAGGAAACAAATTTGCGTACGTTTTTAGATTACAGTGTGCCGTTTGTTTTAAATAGAGAAAGTAGATGCAAATATACTTTTGATTTGTCAAAGTTTTGATAAAGTGAGTCACGTGTTGCTTTTGGTCCAGTTACATCTGTATGGTGTTCGTCCAGAATAGTAACTGGTTTAAGAGCTATTTGTCTTTTCGATCAAATATTACGGTGGGGTCGCTGACAGCTATTCTGCTAATGTCAGGCGTATTCTGTGATCAATTCTGGGTCCTCTTACTGTTTTCAAATTTTATAAATGATATAAAATATGCGTAAAGAACGTTGAATCCCTTTATTTGCTGACGATTATCAAGTTATCTTCAAGAGTGTTCACTCAACTTTAGATGTGATCTGATTACAACATGATGCGTCTAATATAGCAAAGTGGTGCAACAAAAATTCTTTAATTTTCTGAAAACAAAAGTGATATCTTGGGTGCAGATTGCCAAAAGGATCATTAAATAATCATTTATCACCTTGAGGGAAATCCGATTGAACGAGTGTCATTGCAAGGATCTTGGTGTGTTCATTGACTTGCGGATTAACTTTTAAAAATCATGGTCTTTTGTTATTGCCTTGCAATGAAAGTTTTAGAGTTATATCGCCGCACCAAGCATTTTAAAAAGCCCTATCAATATTTTCAGTCTTATGGTTTAAGGTTTGAGTTTGTTTTCGGTGATTTGAATTCATTATCTGTACCACAGGCTTTGATCATAGAACGTGCGCAAAAAAGATCTTGTTCGAATTCGTCTATGATAGATGGATTGGATGACGCGCATTATGATTATATCTACGCCAGATTTTCGCTGATTTTTATTCACAGAAGAATTGTGTCCTTGACTTGGTATTCTGCAGCGTTGATCATTAATGGTGCTCATGTTTATTAGCACATTCATGTTCCTTTTATGCGACGGTTCATCTGTTTTGATATTTGCTCACCATGCCGTGTGTCATCTTCTTCTCGTTTTACAGACATTATATAAATAGCATTAAAGTTACCTCAAGTTGACATCAATAATTTCCGCCTTACATTTTCGTTAAAATAGCTGGGACGAACTTTTGGTCACTTTCATAGCGTCAGTGTATATGCATGTACTTTTTTTGTACCGAGTAGGATTATTTAAGCATTTCTATTGCATGAGTTGGTAATTTAGCCGCTCGGCTGTTTTAGGCAATCTGAAAAATAAAGATTATTATTATTATTATTATTATTGTTACTGCTTTATTGCCGTGTATCTCGGAATTTTTTATATGATATTCTCTGCATGAGTAATTGAATTTATACTCTCCAATGCACCTAGCGTAAACGCGCGTAGGCATGGAGTTTCTGATGTCATTAATAATATACAAAAAGCGAATTTCAGCCGTTTACTCCAGAGGAAAAAAAAGGAAATCTCGGCAAGTTTCGTTTTTGTTGTTGTGTTTCGATTTCGTGGTTAGTGAGGTTTCAAGTTGTGTGATTGGGTGCCTAAATTACGTGGGTATATAATATGCGAGTTAGGATTATTGATGCTCCATTTCTTTTTCAGAGATGCAGTGATTTAGCAAAATGGATCGTCGCCGTAGGGGACTGGGTTCTGCTGCTTATGTTAAATCATCTCATAGAAAAGAATTCTCGAGCTGAAATAGCCGACAGAAGGCTTCGTAATGAGTAGTGCGATGCTGTGCGAACGATATTAAACTACGTCCATCCACTCTCTGCCGCCTGTGGATCAATCATTCTATTTACGAAGCGAAACCGAAACCAGCAGCTAGACCACCTGAAATAGTAGTTGTATTTAGCATTGCCGCGGCGGGCCAAATTCTGTTTTCGGGCAAAGAAAACATGTGCGCCATACCCACAAGTCGTCCCGCCAGGTGACGACATGCATTTGAATGATTCGCTGTTGTCCCGACGCGCGGTCATCGCCTCTGAGATTTTCGCAGCCTCTCATCCACCGATCCGGCGATCGGCCGGATAGCGCCGCTGCTGCGAGGCGAAATCTGTCCCAGGCGCTCCTAGCCATCGGTGGCCGTCGCAGTTAGACAGCGAGTCTTAAGCATATGTTTGCTCGAAGCTTATGGTTGTTTTCGAGTAATATCCCAAGGCGTGACTTTTTTTTCACTGGTGCTTGGAACCGCATTAAAAAGAACCGTATTTCAGTAGGTACAGTCTAGGGACACAGTTCTCGTCCATCGATGTTTCGCGGACCCTTTGTGGATCGGCGGAGATGATGGAGGACGCCTGTTCGTGGTGAGAGGAGAGGAAAGGTATAGGTTAAATATGATAATGATTAAATACGTGGAAATAACAAAGGGCTAGTAGGAAGTAGACCTCTCTCAGTGACGTACACACCAAAAGACTCGCCCGGAAACTGAAACGTTTCTGCTCGACCTGAAAAAAAAGACAAAAAAAACTTTTATTGCCGGGCTTGACTGATGAGGCAGGGGGCTTCGCGGACCCCAAAAGGTCCGCGTACCCCCATTTGAGAACCACTGGCCTAGGAGACGATATAATTCAAAACAAAATACAAGACATCCATTGTTATCCCGTCCATCCGACAACCCTTTGCCGAAAATAATTCCTGGAGTGAGGAACAAGAGGGACAAAGGACAAACACAAATCTCCAAACACAGCTAGGTGACTGGTGAGCGACCGAAAAAATCCGCCTGGTCCGGTGTCGAACCCGGGACCTCTCCATTACAGGTGGAGCGCTCTACCAACTGAGCCAACCAGGGGTTAGACGCCGTAGAGCAACCGGGTTTTATCAGCTGCCACCAGTCTAACACCAGCAAGGGTGAAGCTTGCAATTTAAGGTTATGATTATAATGCAATTAAATACAAAGGTGCAAGCGAGCCACACAAGAACGACGAAATAATCCCGAGACTGGGACAAAGGACAAACACAAATCTCCAAACGCCAGCTAGGTGATTGGTTCGCGACCGAACCAGGCGGATTTTTTGGTCGCTCACCAGTCACCCAGCTGTGTTTGGAGATTTGCGGTTTGTCCCTTGTCCCCCATGTTCCCACCCTCCGTGGATTATTTTCGTCATCCTTGTCCAGCTCGCTTTGCACCTCCGCATTTAATTGCATTATCATCATAATTTCTTTAAAAAAACACGTAGCAGCTACGGATGTCAGCTATTGATTGCACTGGCGAAATTCGGGGTGCAAGTTTTGTAATAATGTCATGAAAGGTTTAATTAATAACGTACTGACGTGGGGATCGCAAACTTAGTATTTTGTTCGATTGACACTTTAACCATTAGTTATTATCATTCTGCGGCTATGCAGCTATCGGCGCTTGCACATTTGCTCATGCTGCGCACGCGCACTCACTTCTAAACAAGTTGTTTCGAGGGCATAGTGTGGTGACTGTACAGAGCACTGCACTTGTGCGACTTGCGAAGGGTGCCCATAACCAGAGGGTATAACCAGCTCGTAGTCCGCAATTTTCTATTCATTCATCTAAAACAACCTGAGAAAGGCGCACAATAAGGATGTTCGAACGAGCAAATTTTCCTGCGCACAACTGCAACAAGAAAACTCAAACAAACAAGACGATAAAACATCCACTGCATCACTTGAACGAAACGCACGTGGAGAGAAAGAGAGATCCCTCACCCTTTACATAATATTTTGTACGCGCAAGAATTGTCCACACGCAAAATTTTTGTGCTTGCTGTTTTAGTTGAAACGAACAACGTTTCAGTCGATTCAGTTCGAAATGGCCCATGGCTTTTCGAACTGAATCGACAGAGAACGTTGTTCGTTTCCAACTAAAACATGCTTAAAGCACAAAAAAAAAATAACGTGGATTTCTTGCGCGCGTGGTATATGAAATTGAGGGGATCTCTCTTTCTCTCCACGTGCGTTTCGTTCCAGGTGATAGCAGTGGATGTTTTATCGTCTTGTTTGTTTGAGTTTTCTTGTTGCGAGTTGTGCGCCAGAGAAAATTTGCTCGTTCGAGGCGACCGCCCATAAGTTGGTGAAGGGGTGAATTGTGCACTTCTCAAGTTGTTTTAGATGAATGAAAATAAAGAAACTACAGCTACACGAGCTGGTTTAGTACCCTCTAGTTACATGGGCACCCTTCACCGTAGTTAAGTCACCTGTAAGTGCAGTTAAGCACAAGCGCAGTCACACACTATGCCCTCGAACAGCTTGTTTAGAAGTGAGAGTGCGCGTGCGCAGCTTTGATGGGCGCTCAAATGTGCAAGCGCACGTGCGCCGATAGCTTGTGCATAGCCGCAGAATGATGTCCACAAGTGCAGTGTGGTAACTGTGGTTAAAGAGATTGTCCGGTCGAAACCGGAAGTACTTAAGTTTTTGCAGTCGCTACGTCGAGGGAGCCTTCATGTAGACAAACGACATTTTTATTTTGCTATATGATTTCCCGTTATTAATTAAACCTTTCATGACGTATGTACGAAACTGCACCCTGAATTTCGCCAGTGTCAATGGCTGACATCCGTAGCTGCTGGTGTGACGTCACAAAACGCAAGGGTTATGATTATAATGCAATTAAATGCAAAGGTGCAAGCGAGCTGGACAAGAATGACGAAAATAATCCCTGGAGAGTGGGAACAAAGGGGGACAAAGCACAAACGCAAATCTCCAAACACAGCTAGGTGACTGGTGAGCGACCGAAAAAATCTCGCCTGGATTTCGGTCGCGAACCAGTCACCTATCTGTGTTTGGAGATCTGTGTTTGTCCTTTGTCCCTCTTGTTCCCACTCTCCAGGGATTATTTTCGTCATTCTTGTGTAGCTCGCTTGCACCTTGTATTTGATTGCATTATAATCATAACCTTAAATTGCAAGCTTCACCCTTGCTGGTGTTAGACTGGTGGCAGCTGATAGAACCCGGTTGCTCTACTGACGTCTAACCCCTGGTTAGCTCAGTTGGTAGTAGCGCTCCACCTGTAATGGAGAGGTCCGGGTTCGACACCCGGACCAGGCGGATTTTTTCGGTCGCTCACCAGTCACCTAGCTGTGTTTGGAGATTTGTGTTTGTCCTTTGTCCCTCTTGTTCCCTCCCTCCAGGAATTATTTTCGGCAAAGGGTTGTCGGATGGACGGGATAACAAGCGTTGGTCGATGGATGTCTTGTATTTTGTTTTGAATTATATCGTCTCCTAGGCCAGTGGTTCTCAAATGGGGGTCCGCGGACCTTTTGGGGTCCGCGAAGGCATTCAGGGGTCCGCGAAGTCCTGCCTCATCAGTCAAGCCCGGCAATAAAAGTTGTCTTTTTTTTTTTTTCAGGTCGAAAAGAAATGTTTCAGTTTTCGGGCGAGTCTTTTCGTGTGAACGTCAATAAGAGAGGTCTACTTCACTCTAGCCCTTATCCATTTATTAAATCATTATTATATTTAACCTATACCTTTCCTCTCCTCTCACCACGAACGGGGTCCTCCATCATCTCCGCCGATCCACAAGGGGTCCGCGAAACATCGATGGTTGAGAACCAGTGTCCTAGGCTGTACCCTACTGAAATACGGTTCTTTTAATGCAGTTCCCAAGCGTGTGAAAAAAAAGTCACGCCTTTTAGCAGGATATTACTCGAAAACAGCCATAAGCTTCGAGCAAACGTATGCCGTTTCGCGCAATCACAACTGCGACGGCCACCGATCGAACTAGGAGCGCTTGCAAAGCAAAGGATGCAGATTTCGCCTCGCGGCAACTAGGTACACGGAGCGGCATCTGGGTACACATTTCGGCGGATCCACTGGATCGGTGATGAGAGGCTGCGGGTCTTTCCTTCAGAGGCGATGACCGCGGGTCGAAGGCAACCGGCGAATCGTTCAAATGCATGTCGTCACTTGACTTGGATGAGCTTGGTGAATCGTAGCCACGCTGTATTTTCACAAGCGGGTCAAACAGAATTTGGCTGCACGCGTGCTAAATACAACTTCTGGTATCGTTTCCAGGTGGTCTAGCTGTTGGTTTCGGTTTCGCTGCATAAACAAATTGATTGATCCGATTTGGGCGAGGAGTGGATGGACGTAGTTTAATATCGTTCGCACAGCATCACACCTCAGCTTACGAGCCTTCTGTCGGCTTAGAGCTCAGCTCGTAGCTCTTTTCTGTGAGATGATTGCTGCATAAGCGGGATCTCGATCTTGACGGGAACCCAGTCCCTACGCACGGCGACGATCCATTTTGCTCGTCACTGCACGTCTCGCGGAAAAGTGTGGAACGTCATGTCTTGGCTCGCATGTGCTGCCCGGTGGTTGTGGCACCCAACCGCACAACAAAAATCTCACCCAACCACGAAACAAGTCGAGCACAACAACAAAAACGAAGCACGCCGAGGCGCTCACTCGCAGGTAAACGACGAGACAGAAATGCTCGCTTTGTGTTGTGTGACGTCAGAGCTCCCATGTTGCCACCGAAAACAGCGTTTACGCTAGAGTGCGATTGGAGGAGTATAAATTCAATTACTCATGCAGAGGGGCATATAAAATTCAGATATTGCACGTACGATGCGTCTCGAAGCATTAACAATAATAATAATAATAATAATAATCTTTATTTTTCGGGTGCCCTAAAACAGCCGAGCGGCCTTCTCTTAGGTACACCAACTCGTACAATAGAAATACTTAAACAATAATCCTACTCATTTAAAAAAAAAAAAAAATATACATGCATATACACTGACGCGCTATGAAGTGACCAAAAGTTCGTCCAACTGACAGCGAAATGTAGGCAGGGGTGTGGTGATGTCAACTTGAGGTGGCACAATGCTGTTATATAATGTCTGTAAACGAGAAAGAGGTGACACACGGCATGGTGAGCAAATATCAAAACAGGTGAACTGTCTCGTCGCGCGGAAAGGAACATGGAAATTGATTTTACTAATAAGCCATGAAGAATCAATGGCACCATTAATGATCTTATGCAGGAATACCAAGTCAAGGACTGTTCTTCTGTGTGATAAAAGCTTCAGCGAAAATCTATTTAGTAAGCATTCATAGTCATAATACACGCGTCGTCCAATCCATCTATCATAGACAATTCGAACAAATCTTTTTTGCACACGTTCTATGATCAAAGCCTGTGTTACAGATAATGAATTCCAAATCACCGAAGCAAACTCAAGCCTTGAAACCACTAAAGACTGAAAAAGATGTATTGAACAATGGGGCTTTTTAAAATGCTTGGTCAAACGCGATATAACTCCTAAAACTTTCATTGCAGAGCTGACAACAAAAGAGACATGATTTTTAAAAGTTAATCCGCAGTCAATGAACACACCAAGATCCCTTACAATTGACACTCGTTCAATCGGATTTCCCTCAAGGTGATAAGTGTTATTTATGATCGCACGGCGTCTGCACAAAGATATCACTTTTGTTTTCAAAGGATTAAGAAATAACTGATTTTGTTTACACCACTTTGCTATATTAGACACATCATGTTGTATCAGATCACAATCTAAAGGACAGTGAACACTCTTGAACAACTTGATGTCGTCAGCAAATAAAAGGAGTTCAACGTTCTTTACGCATGACGCTATATCATTTATAAAAATTGAAAACAGTAGAGGACCCAGAATTGATCCCTGGGGTACGCCTGACATTGAAAAAAACTCTTTGGAATAACTGTCAGCGACCCTAACACTATTTGATCGAAAAGACAAATAACTCTTAAACCAGTTACACAATTCTGGACAGACACCATACAGATGTAACTTGGACAAAAGCAACACGTGACTCACTTTATCAAAGGCTTTTGACAAATCAAAGTATATTGCATCTACTTGTTCTCTATTTAAAACAAACGGCACACTGTAATCTAAAAACGTACACAAATTTGTTTCCACAGACCTACCCTTTAAAAAACCGTGCTGCAAGGGCGTTAATTTTTGACGGAAATAAAAAGTCATCCTGCTATGCACAACAATCTCAAAAACCTTGGAAAAACCACAAAGCAGGGAAACTGGACGGTAGTTCGCAACTATAGATGCGTCACCGCCTTTTAAGATAGGAACAACAACTGCTTTTTTCCAGAGCGAAGGGAAAACGCCTGAACTGAGTGACATATTAAAAATGTGTTTCAAGATAGGAATGAACAGCTGACCGCAACCTTTGATAACAAAGCCTGGTACATCATCCACGCCAGAAGAAAACTTGGGTTTTCTTCTGGCGTGATATTCAACAATGATATTCAATAGTTTTCTCGAATACAAAATTTGACCGGACAATCCCTTTAAGTAAGAAAATATTACTCTATCTTTAGGGCATAAAATATAGAGGAAACTAGGAAAGAAGAAATACAAAAGTTAGCGAGTTCGTGCGCGCGTGAAAAAAAAAAAAGAAGAAAAGAATAGTGTATTGAGGGAAAAAAAAGGAGGAAAAGGGGGGGGGGGGGGGGGCACGCGCGTGCAAGTCTATACTCTATTTACTTATTTATATATTTATTTATTGTACCCTCAGGGCCGACAGATTACAGGTGGGAATGGGGACAGAAGTACGAACGTAATAAACCTAATAAACGTAATAAACGTAATAAACGAAGGGTTAATACGGCTCAAATGCATGAAAACTTGTCAGTGTTTTTCTCAAAACGGGCAAAATCTGTGATGGTTGCTATGGATGTGGGAAGGCATTTCCATTCAGGATACGTTCAAGGGATCAAAGAGATGAAAAAAGGAGTTTGAGTGGCAAGGGGTTATGCCAACTTTGCAGATGTGGTCGAGGCTTGTGTGCCGGCTTGTGTATAGGGTCTCCGTGCATTACCGTAAGTCGCCTCAGCTTAGTAGGGCTATATCCTTCATGCTATGCTTGAATCGCTATGCATCACAACTCCTTCAATATGCTCTCCGTGACACGAGACGTCTGGTTCTGTCCATATCCTAACGATGTGAAATTTCTAGGGTTAAGCTCATTGCGCTTCGTTTAGTCCGGGATGCCTTTGTCGCTTAGATCACACTTTCTAAAGCTTCGACGTCCTTGTGTAACATTCCAGGGTGAAGAAGCATCTCCCCACCGCTGTTAGCGCCAAAATTAAGACCCCTTAATATTTCTTTTTGTTTTTATTCAGGGGTTCTAGCCGAGATGTATCGGTGGCACTCTCTTAAGCCGAAGTCAGATTGCTGATACTGTTAAACCCCTTAATATTCGCGAGCCCCTAATTTTCGCGAATTTCGCAAATGATAAAATTCGCAAACTTTAGTGGGTCCGAATATTTCTATTGTCTGGAGAGGCGAATTCCAGCCTTTAGAATTCGCGAAATATGATGGTCGCTAATAATAACCCCGCTGTTCAATTCGCGAAAAATCGGGGCCGCGAAAATAACGGGCTTTACAGTACATCTCACAAAAGCCGTCCGCAGACTTGTTCGCAGCATACATCTATGCGTGAAGCGAATCCGCTTAATTCGAACATGCGTGAAGCAAACCCGCTTAAGTCGAACATGCGTGAAGCAAACCCGCCTAATTCGAACATGCGTGAAGCAAACCCGCTTAATTCGTACATGCGTGAAGCAAACCCGCTTAATTCGAACATGCGTGAAGCAAACCCGCTTAATTCGAACATGCGTGAAGCAAACCCGCTTAATTCGAACCTACGTGAAGCAAACCCGCTTAATTCGAACATGCGTGAAGCAAACCCGCTTAATTCGAACATACGTGAAGCAAACCCGCTTAATTCGAACATGCGTGAAGCAAACCCGCTTAATTCGAGCATGCGTGAAGCAAACCCGCTTAATTCTAACACGCGTGAGGCGTCTCCGCAGATAATTCTGTCATCGTGTCTGCGGAGAAACTCCGCATCTCTGTACGATGTACGGGCAGTGTGTGACTCCAGTTTGATCGCTACTATCCGTGACATCACTTCCGGAATTTGCCTCGCCGCGACGACACGACAAGCGATCAGTTTGATGGTGGGGTGTAAGGAGCGGGGCGGACGGTTGAAGTCGTCGCATTTTTAAAACCACGCCGTTAACGTTGAGAAAGCTTGACGTTACTCTTATTTCCGTTGACGCGTTGATAAAAGAAAGAAAGAAAGAAAGAAAAAACGAATCCTAGACGTCGTAGTGAGCGTTTGGCCAATTCCAGCTGGAATGCCGACCACAGCAGCGTTTTGTCTGGCTCGCGCACTTCGTCAAAGGCGATAAGATTTGGCTCTATAAAATAAGCTGTACCTCGACTTTATTTTTCTTTTCCAAAAAGCTGGCAGACGCGACTGTTTTTTTTTTTGTCGTTACGTTTACTGCTTTTGGGCTTAACCGAAAGCCGCCCGTGTGGAATGCAGAAAGCAATTAGCGCTCTACAAGGTCTGTCGGTACCTAACGCACGAAGTCTTTGCGAAGGAACGCCACAAAACATGGATGGCTTGAGGCATATATATATACGGCGTCCGCTGAGTGCCCAAAAGATAACGGTTGTGGCTCATATTTCGGCGAAGAGCAAGCACTACCCTGTCTAAGACGATTAATTAAACAGTAAACTATGGGGATCGGATTTTTTTTATATGTATATACTTATATCACAATAACGTGCCCAAGCAAACAATCTGCAAATGGAATCCGATTTTTTTTTTGTAGTGCAAAAGGAAGTTGTTGTTTGTATGTTAATGCAACCGAAAGTTAGTCTTCCTCAGTCGGCGTCTGGTATTTAAGCTGTAGATGAGCAATTTAGCCAGTGCAGTACAACCGCTAGCCTGGGGTCTTTGAAGTTTGAACGTGCACCACGTAGTTCTGATACACGACCGCCCGCCGGTACGATGCTCATCCAGATCGAAACGGGCAGGGAACTCGAACCCAGGATCCCTGGGTTCTGCAGTGCGAGCTTTCGCTCCACGTGCTCCGAGCTGGTGTGCGCAAGCCCACTCAACCACCGATCCCCCCTTTTTTAGTACTGAAGGAGATATGAAGATTGCCCTCCCTGTCGGGACGATGGTGATAGCTGAACATGGCGTTAACTTTGATCGGGTTTGCAGTGGATTGTTTTCGCGACTAATGGTTCCAGTAAAATCAGTTAGTATTCTCAATAACATTCAAAGACATGGAGGAAAAAAAACATTACTGACGCGTAACTTTGGATCTATAATTAGTGCGAGAAAGGTAGAATTTTAAGTTTGATGATTACAAAACATATCAGGCCGAGTTTCAGCCGTTAACGCGCGAGCGCGAGGAAACAAACATATGCACCGTCTGAAGTGGGGCCAAGAAAAGGAAAACAATCGTCAAAAAACTATACTTCGTTTCAGCTTAGGTCCAGACGCAGCCGATGCTACAAGCACGAGCGTGTGGCCTTGAACAGTGCCTGTACTGCACGAGCGCGCGTGCTTGGCAGGGACACTGAAAGCCCGAAGCTCGCGCTTGTAGCATCGGCTGCGTCTGGACCCTAGCTGAAACGAGGTATAGTAACGATTCTGGATCGCCCACTGATCTCCACTAGAGGGGGCTGGATGGCGCCAGAGCCGTATATTAGGAGAGTTTGGACAATAGGCGGAGCAAAGGCCGCCGCCAGCGCCGAATATTCCCCCCACGCTTAGAGCGTAAACTAAATTTGTGACACAGCGTCGACCAATCAGGAGACCTCTACTCCATCTCACAAATGTCTGCAGTGAAGACAAAGGCACAGGCGCGTGAGCCTAGCTCAGCGAAACGCTTTTGTTTGCACGAGACCTCGTGCATAGGAGGCACTTTCCAAAGCCACGCGCTCGTGCCCACGCCTTTGTCTGCACTGCTAGAACAGCGTCCTGAGACTGGCTGAAAGAAAGCAGTGCAAAGGGTGGGGTGCGCGAGCGTCTTGAGACGCGGAGTCCCGCTCGGCACGGCTCAAATTATACTTCGTTTCACTTTATCCGCGAGCGAAGCCAAAGCTATGAGGCGCGAGACCAGCGCTTTTTGCATTTCTCCCCAGCTCGCGCGCTCGAGCAAAGCCTGAACGCACGGAGCTTCCGTGCTCGCGCTTCCAGTTTTGCCTTCGCTCGCACATAAGGTGAAACGAAGTATAGTCGTGTCACAAATTTAGAGCACACGACCACCGCTAGGGGCTGTTTCGCGGCCTGTGGTTGGCCCCGAGATGCTCGCCTATTCAAACCAATGTATGGCCAAACTCTCTCAATAAACGGCTCTGGATGGCGCATTGAGCAAACAGGTATGAAGCCACCGGAAGTAAGCGGCTTGTCCCGGAAGTGAGTGCTTGGCAGGCTTTGTAACCCTTCCGAGTGCTGGTTCGGAAAGCATCGAGGGCGCTGGATTTTCGCTTGTCGCCTCAAGAGAGCCTGCTTGTGGCGCAGTAAGAGCGCATGCAGATCCCAGAAGTATTATGGGAAGCCATTGAATGTAAACATTTTGAGATTCTAGTTGAGCAAGTCTGCATATGTCTCAAGTTCAAATCCCTCCCTTTTCGGGATTTAATTCGGAGCATGATTATTAAAAACCACTCAAAGACACCGGGAAGTACTGACTAAAACATCGACTGAATGCATTAGGAAGCCCAGCAGACGCCCGACTTCCGGGACAGGCATCAAACTTCCGGTGGCTTCATTTGCACCCTGCTCGGAGAGCGGCTATGCGCCATCCAGCCCCCTATAATAGAGATCAGTGGTATCGCCGCTCAGATTGTTTCATAGTACTTCAACAACAAAACGAAAACAGTCCGGCATTATGGGTGACGCCATAGTGCCGCAGACCGCTACCGCGTTCCAACGTGGTAGCGGTGCTCCGTTTAAACGGGGCTATTAGCGTTATCGTTTGCAAGAGTCGCGCGATGCCACGATACTTTTCATTCCATCGCATTTCGCGGGCAAAGCCACGCACAGTAGAAGTGTGTGTGAGAGTACGCGATCTACCTGGCAGCTGCAAGAAACACTCCAGTTGTCAAAGAAGAGACACTGGCTGGGCGGTTTCACGTGGCGTTCTTCCGGCTCAAAGTCGCGCTATGTCTTTCTATGCGTGGGGAACAGTGTTTTCCAAATAACTCGAGATTTTTTTTTTTTTCGTTTGCATTTGTTGTTGTTGTCAGCGACACAACTGAGTATCATCTGGTTTTCGAGTTTTATACTTCCCAATGGTAATGCGGAATGCAGACCAGGGAGGGGGGGGGAGTGCTTAGGAAGTCGACCTGTTGGGGACCAAAATGGCCCCAGTTGATGCCTCCGTGGGACGACTCCGAAAAGCAAACAAATTTGGCAGCGAACCCTACATCCAAAGTGTCATAATGCATCAAATGTAGTAGTTAAAAAGCGATAGACTAAATTAAATTGTTTACGAGACATTAAACAGTCGTTTCGGGGAGCGAAGAACCCCCCCCTCTCTCTCTCTCTCTCTCTCTCTCTCTCTCTATATATATATATATATATATATATATATATATATATATATATATATATATATATATATATATATATATATATATATATATATATATATATTTATTTATTTATATATATTTATTTATTTATATATATTTTTTTTAAGGGGGATGCACAAAATGCGTGCAATTATAGGCCAATATTTCCTTATTTCCGTTAGCTGTAAAATGCTTGAGCTTATTGTTAGCCAACATATTGCGGACTATTTCGAAACCAATAATTTGCTTACTAGTGCACAGCATGGCTTCCGGCATGGGTTGTCAACAGTCACCCAACTGGCTACAACATTTCACGAGTTCGCGCTGGCAATTATTAAAAGAAAGCAGCCGCCATTTTCCTAGATTTCGCAAAGGCTTTTGATAAAGTACCGCACAACGAACTCGTACAAAAACAGTACGCAATAGGAATGTGAAGCAGCCTTGTAGAATTCATTCATTCATATCTTACGAATCGCTCCAAATTTGTAGAAATTCACCACCATTCTTCAGGTCCCTTGCCAGTCACATCGGGCGTCCCGCAAGGGTCAGTTCTCGGAACCATTCAATTTCTTGTTTTTAAAAATGGCATTGTTGGAACTGTGGGTGAAGGGGTTAAAATACGGCTTTTTGTTGATGATTGCGTGGTCTATAATGAAATAGAATCCAGTGAAGATGAAATGAATCTGAACGGAACTCTTCAAAACATATTCCAGTGGTGCGGGCATTTGCAAATGCCATTGAATCTGAATAAATGTACAGTACTCCGAGTGACAAACAAAAAGGCAGCAAAAACATTTCCTTACTCAATTGGCAGCGTTAGGCTTGGGGAATCAACGCAAGTAAAATACCTCGGTGTGACAATTACTAAAAACTTGAGTTGGGACGCTCACATTTCTAATCTGTGCACTACTGCACTCAAGACTCTTTGGTATCTATCAAGAAAGCTACCGTTAGCCCCACCCTCTGTTAAACTTAGCGCTTATAGAACATAAGTAAGTTCACATTTAGAGTACGCCGTGTGTGCTTTGGGATCCATACACTCAAAGAAACACCGAAGCACTAGAAAAAATACAAAAACTAGCAGCAAGGTTTATTTGCAATAGATTCCGGCGGTTAGACAGTCCATTACAAATGTTAGACACGCTTAAATTAGATTATCGTCATTTACGTCGAAAACACCTGAGACTCAAGTTGTTATACTTTTTTTTTACCATGGACACCTGAAGGTTTGCGTTTCCTTCTATCTAACACCTGTTTTACGTCGAAACATGCGATTCAATCATGGTTGATTACTGGAACCATGTCGCAGTAACCATAACATTTTCAAAAACTCATTTTTCCAAAAACAATAACTGATTGAAATGGACTCCCTAAAGAGGTCGTTGACATCTCATCGCCGGATAACTTTTTTGTACAGCTACAAGCTCTACGAGCCTGACGGTTTGATCTGAATTTTTTCTTGATATTTTTGGTGCTTGAGTATTGTTTTATTGTATTTAAGTTTTCCCCTTTTTTATTATGTCCTGTACTATGTATTATACGTCCAACCCTTCCGGGGCCCTGGTGGGACCTGCAGTACTGTTAAATAAATATTTTTACCAGTATCGAAATCAGCGAGGAAACTGACGACACTTGACGTATGCACCAGTCAGATTCCTCGCTAAATTTATTTCTCTATTTTATTTATTTATTTGTCTATACTGTCAGGATTCACTTCGATCGCCAAAGCAGGGAGTTGTACAAGTAAGGTCACGTGACATCAATTTCCTCGCCAAATCCAGCGGGAAAATTTAATGTTGATGTGTAGCTCCTGTAACGTGAGATCACAGGACGACAATTTAACCGCTAAGTGTGGCGAGAAGTACACGGACGGAAGGACGGACAAAATGTTGGGATCGGGGGTCCCGTTAGACAAACATTTTACGTTTTAAACTTACGCATAGTGGGCAAGGTTTTCCGTGGACCAAATACGTCCCTCGTTGAGCCTGGGGCCGTTAAATAAGCTACACTTCGGAGTAATGACACTCCAGCCATTTTGTGCTTAAGATCATGGTGGCCAGCTATCTGAAGCTTTATCTGAAATCGCAGGAAACGCTTTTTCGTCCTCCAGACATGTTAAAACAGTTCGCGACAGAGCAAAACATGCATGATCACTTGAGCTTCCTGACACCGCGTCTAAAGCTGAGGAAGTCGCACTTTTGAATCGTGACGATCCACAGTTGCGTCTGCTCTGCACAAGCACCAAAATGACGGCGCCCACTAACAGATCCGGGAACGGAGTGCCGACACCATAAAGCCTAGCTCATTTAGTGGCTCTATAGTAGAGCTTATTGAATCCCGTTGTTGACGGAGTCCCTCTCCACGCTCCTGCGTTTCAACATCACCAAGAACAGCGCCATTAACTATAATCGTCTGCGTACAGGCGAAGTGGAGCGACCGTTGTCAGTCAACACGGCGGGACGCGGTTCGCCGGAAGAGAACCGCGTCCCGCTTTGTGAAACCGCCCACCAACTCAACCCTCTAACGTCACGCCCCTGCGGTGGCGCTGCTGTCGGCACTGCGCATGCGCAGAAGCTTCGCCTCGCGCAAATCGGGTTTTTGCGCACGCGCGCTGTGGGCAGACGCGAGTTTGTTTGCAAACAGTGTGTCGGTGTATGCGGCGAGCAAGTGGTTTCAATGCAGACGTCTTTGGCGCGTCGGAACGCGAGGAGAGGCACGCCGATCAGAGGGCAACGCTAGATAATGCTCAAGGAACGTGAAAAGAGCAGACGAACTTGCGCAGCGTACGGTCCGTACCGTGCGCAAGTTCGTCTGCTCTGGCGCGAGTTCGTCTGCTGTGCACACAGCGAATGATTTTTTTTACGTGGAACTTTTTTTGTTAGTTTCTTCAAATTTTGTGAAGCCGCAGAAGCCGTGTCCTGTGACGTCTCATAATGCAACGCGCGCATTGTTGCATTATGGGACGTCACAGACCTACACACCAATTCAGTTTCTCCGCTAAATTTAGCGAGAAACTTGAATTCGTGAATGGGTCACGTGACATCAGGTCACGTGATGTTAATCACCTCGCTAAATTTAGCGGGAAAATTAACGTCCAGTGACCTACACACCAATTCAATTTCCCCGCTAAATTTAGCTGGGAAATTGACGTTACGTGCCCTGATTCCATGTGACCTATACGGCAATTTATTTTTTCCTCTGAATTCACCGGGAAAATGAACGTCACGTGAGTTTCACCCATGCGACACAATAGACCGATCTCACTAAGCGTTCGGCGCATGCTTGACGCCGCCATAACTTTAGTTCTCAGGAGGCAGACGGCCGTGCACGTGAGGGCCCGTGCCCTCTCGTGATCTACACGCGCAGCGCTCCAGCGAGGTTGTCGCACGTGCAGAAAGACTAAAGTTCCCTCGATGCATTGCGGCAGCGGTGGCGTAGTCAAACTGGCTGGTAAGATCGGCCTATGGCCCAGCTAGTGGCCATACAATTTCTTGATGACGAAAGCCGTTTATTGCTGGAGTACCTACCGCACGCAGAAAATGAACGGACCTTCGAAAACTAACCGAAACATTCTGTTGAAGTTCCTGACGACGAGGAATGTACCAGGGTCGGCCGGCTGCGGGAAAAATATAATTAAACTTAGTACACCGAAGAGCTACGTCTCAATTGATAGAAGCCTTCCATGGTATCGTTCCATGTATTCATTTAATATTTTTCTATTTATTTGAAAATACTCCCTGTCCGAGAGGGACTTTATCAGGAAAAGACACAAGATACAAGAAAATTCCATGTTTCATAATTGGCACTTTAAGGTTCAAACATACACATACACGCTATTGAACGGTGCCTAAAGAGAACAAACCGGAATTCGGATCTATAACAAACATACAATAAAAACCATGGCAGGTCAGTCCTGTTTATACATTAGAAAACAAAATAGGTAACCTTACATCAGTGATCCCTGTGTGACAAAGCATGTAGATGTGCTAGGAATTGGGTTATTGTGGCGCTGCTATTGGACTGAGGAAGTTCGTTCCATTCTCTGATGAGTAAGGAAGAAAATGGTGCCAAAAACAGTCTTTCTTAAAGTAATATATAGACAATGTCGTACTGTGTTTATGCTTGGTTACTCTAGCATTACAAAACGAAACATACTTAAATTTGTCAATTTTAAAAGCCTTTTGAAAAAGAAAGTGCAAGAATATCAGCCTGAGCTGTTTAGCTCCGCTAGCTAAGGTTAAAAGACCGGCTTTTTCAAAAAAGTTCAGTTGGTGAGTTCGTGCGCCTGTATTTATTGTATGTAAATCTAGTTTCCCTACGTCGTATTTTCTGCAGTTTAGGTGTGTTGGCTTTTGTGTGAGGTAACCAAGCGAAATTGGCGTATTTTAGGGGTTATAGGCTTGTGTAAGCCAGGAGTTTTGTGGCTGTCGTGGCTAGTTTAAGTGATCGTTTAAAGTGCACCAGTCCTTTGAAGGCTTGTGCTGTTGCATAGACGGCATGACAATGACGATGACGAATAAACATTTATATCAGGGGGGGGGGGGAACTATCAGGCCTAACTGGGGAAAGGGAGAAGAAGGGAGGGAATTTCACGTATTACAAACGTGAGCGCATATCTCAATCGATGCCCAGCCAACAGGCCCAAGCATTAGAGGTCTCGTTCCTTTCTTTCTTTTTCTTTTCCTTTTTAAATTTTTCCAGATGTCTAGTTATAATGTGTTTTCACGTATTTATTAGATATTTTGCGATAGCGAGAACGAGTGTTTTCTACGCTCCAAGAATATCGTACGGTGTGGTGAGAAGATCGAGTTGTTCAAATTAAACAACGCTGACGCAAAAACAAAAACAAAAAAACGGTAACACATATTGTTTGTACATCAGACAAAAGACACGGAGTTTCTCTTCAGACATGATGACAGAATTCTCTGCGGACACGTCTCGAGAAAGTTCGAATTAAGCGGGTTCGAATTAAGCGGGTTCGAATTAAGCGGGTTCGAATTAAGTGGGTTCGAATTAAGCGGGTTCAAATTAAGCGGGTTTGCTTCGTACGCACGTATGCTTGGAACGCGTTCGCAGACTGTCTTTGTAGGATGCGTGAGCAGTGTGATCGCGGCTCTGTGGGAAACTGACAGGCGGTGCTATCTTTGCGCGCCATACTTCGTTATACCGTGGGGTCAGAAGGACACTTCATTAAAGTTTAGAAGACGCAGAAACACGAACGCACAGATTAAAACTGCAAGGTCGTGGAGCTTCGCTGAGCTCGATTGTGGTTTTATCTGGCATGAACAACAGCACTGATAAACGACGGACGCCGTAACGAAGAATTAAACATAAAAAAATTCGCTAAAGGTATTTTAGGAAACCGCTCGAACCCGTTTTATCTAAAACGCAGGGTAAGAGTGACTTTTTAATGGTGTTTGTACTGCTATAATTAACCTAAAGACCGCACGTTAATTTGAAAACATTTTTTAAAGAAAGCTTTTTCGTTTGACTCCGCGAGTGCTTCCATGCACAGAGCCCAGAAAATGATGGCCGCTGCATAATCTTACTGTTGCCACGTGCTACCCGGTGTCTTGTCTAGCCATACCTGCGGGCGTACATGTTATTAGTTCCTATCATCCGTACAATATTTGATGGCAGCTCAAAGATTCAATAACAAAATTAAAATACTTAAAAAATTGTATTCTCCAATATACGTATCTGACTAATACGGGCGTCGCTTGGAACTTCCGGTGAACAGTCTCGAAGTTTTCGAATCAGTGTATACCCCCTTTCTTGTGTGTGTTTGTGTGTGTGTGAATTATTGTGCATATAGTTCAATGGGCCCAAGTCATCTGGCAGACTGGAAAACGAATTCGTCACATGGACGAATAATCAGTTCAAAGCAAGTTTCGATACCGTAATATCTCAATGGTGACGCGGACAGACAGCAATTTCGTTGAGAGTAAGAAGAGAAAAAGACGACCCAGCGACTCAAATTTACCCCAGAAATTACGCCATTTACGACCGATGAATGTAAACTGGAGAACGCTTTAGACCACCAAAAAAATAAACGCCAACATGATTTGAAAACCGCTAAAAATTCTCGCCAACCGCAAAACGCTAATTTCTCCCGCTAGAAAAATAAGAAAACCGCTAAGTTGGCAACACTGCTAATATGTCATGTGTACGTGTTTTTGTTTGTTTTTTCGTAGGTTTTGAACGTTGCAACGCTTCAATTCGAGCTGTTATTGGTACGTCTCTCCTTTGCACCATAAAGACCATGAATGACGGTGCGGTATTCCGTCCGAGCTTTACTATCACGCGTCGGCTGGTCCGCTGTTTTTTTGTTTGTTTTTTGTACGTACCTTAAAAAGATTATATCTACCTTAATAATTTTCCGGGCGTCAAAACGTTTCCGCTGAGCGACGGCCCGCAATAGGCCTACGATAACCAGCGACGTTCTCCTACCTGAACCGTTTCCAGCAAAAAGAACGACGCACACGAAGCACACAAACGAGGCGAGCAAAAATAGAAAGATCAGTCCGGTAAATTGCTTTCCTTTTTTGTTTTGTTTTTCGCATTGCTATCGATGTTATTATTTGACTCGAGTCACTGTCTGCGTCTGCTTCGGGCGAGGGAGGGAGGAAAAGTTCGTTAAAAACAGCAGACGCGGCATGCGCCGTTCATCGTCGTCCTAAAGGAGCCGGGGTATTTTGCGCGGTGCGATACGCGAATTCTACCGGGCAGGCAGCCCAGGCCACCTCGGCGGTTTCTGCGAGTCTCGGGCGGCTGTATTACGTTCATCCCTAAGCCAACAGTGCGGTGGCAGTTGCGCGTTCGGCGGACCAATGGACCGCCTCCCTTTCATCGCCACACTTTGCCCTCTCTGCGTAGGTTAACCTGGGAGCGTGACCACGTGACAAAAACAGACGTATACATGACTGGCCCAACGAGCAGGTGACTTTCCCGCGCTGTCAGCTTGGAATTGAACGGAGTGTATACGGGCTAGACTTCTCCGCCAGCGCCGAATGGCTCGCGGTGGCTTCGGACTGTATCGCGCTGGACGTGGTTTAGATAAGCCCGGCGCCAAGCGAGAGCCCCTTATCTGGAACGACCGGACGAGCTACGGCGCCTGCCTGTGGCCGCCGCAGCGGAAGAGGAAGCTCGAGTTGCGGGGAAGCCGCCTCGCAGGTTAGAGACAGCCGGGAAAGCCCCGTCCCTCGCTCGATGACCCAGCCATCGGATTTTAGTATTTTTGAACCATTCGAAACTTTCAGAGACGCCGGTATACCGCGGTCTGAGTTTTTCCTTTTTTGTTTTGAAGATTCGCAACTTTCCAGCGATTTGAGAATTGCGCTCCCTAGCTCCTGGATGATCGGGTTTAGAACAGAGGTGCTTGCTTACACATTTCTGACGCGGGGAATATGACGTAAGGCTCTCATATCACTCGTCATTTCACGAAATTAGAATTACTCACGTGTCACGGGCCGAACCTCGTTCGGCTGTTCGACGGCGATCATCCAGATGACAGTCGTTTCGATGGAAACTATGGAGCGGCCCCTATGCGGAGCGCCAATTCGTCTGCTTTGACCACGCCGAGCTTTGATTGGTTCTGGTGGAAGAATAGTGGGTAGACCTCAAAACAAGCAGCCTTGAGGTCTACCCACTATCCTTCAATCAGAGCCAATCGGAGCTCGGCGTCTCCTGACGTCACCACAACCCCTGCAAACGAAGCAGACGAACTTCCGTTCCGCATAGCGTCCGCGTTTTTGCACTGCCAGCCCTATGAGCCTGTCGCAGTAGCGGTGACTTCAACAGCGCAGCACCTTGGCGTTTCCAGCGCGCTCCAAACCTTTCTGAAATTGACCGACTTGGTCTTTTTCGACGGCTCTCAGCAAGTTTTCTGATAGACCGACCTCATTAAGCGTTCCACGCATGCGCGACGCCGCCATAACTATGTGGTTCGTAGGAGGCGGGTGCCGGTTCACGAGACAGCTCGTGCTGCCTCGTGCTTCTGCTCGCACAGGCACTCTGCGGGGTTATATCGCTCGTGCGCAGAAAGACTACATACAGTTCCCAAGATGCACGGCGGCAGCGGTGACGTAATGAAACCGGCCGTGAGATCGGTCTATTCGAACCATACGTTCATTTTCGCTAATCAGAAAAGTTAATCGACACATTCTTATTGATTATTCGAGTTGTCGTGACGATTACCTCCTTATGGGTGTGTCCCACTGGCGATGCAACTCACCTGCACAGACCTAACTAAAAAAAGAAAGGCTTTTTTTTCAAATTTGTAGAGACTAATAAACACTTAGTTTAACGTACGTGATTTCTACCGTATAAACCGATCCGCTACGCGTCGAACGATTCACTACGAACGCAACTTTACCGTCCTCCTGTTTGTTCCTCTTAGCGAAGAGACCAGCGCCGCTATCAAGTTGGTCCTGTCACTCAAAGGGGGCCCGATGCTTAGATTGACGTAAGCGCGGCCGGCGCTCACTTGTTGACCGACGTCGGCGGGGTGCTCTGGGTCTTAGGCCTAACGCCCTGTTCCCCCGTCCTCCCCCGACAGGAAGCGGGCTTCGGAGCCCCCGGTTCTACGCGAGGCTCCGGCTGTGTTTGCAAGAGGAAACGGAACAAAGTTTTGCTGCGTCAGGTTGCGTCATTCGCACGTGACGGTAGCCGCGCTCTCGACTCGAGTGAACGGAAATTGCGCAGATCTCTACGCGACTGCCGGTGAGACGCAACGGCCGACCGAGCGTCCTGACAGCGAGTATTGGGGAGGCGAGAGCGTGGCTTCCCGTCGTATTTTGATGGTCATCGATGTTTTGTGGACGAGGGGCGATTAGGATGGAAATATTTGGCGAGGTGAGAGCGGTTCAATGCATCTTCGGAGACGGACATCAGTGACAATAGAAATAACTGCTGGTGAGATGATGAGCATAATGCACGTGGATTTTCGTTTGCTGAAAGCGCGTTGTTTCACATAGCGTCTCGTAATGTTTGTTCATTCAAAGTTAGTGTGCTTTTGTAAGTATATTTTATTTCTAATTATTTCACGTTCGGAGATATAGCAAAAAGGAAAGAAAGAAAAAAACCTTCAAAATCGACACATATAATAGGTAGCAGAACTATGTAGCCGTTGTAGCAATTTAAAACGTTAGCGAGAAAATTTGACATCATATATTCTTCGAAGATAAGTATACTCGACGCGACAGGCTCATAATCACTGAGGATAAGTAAGACATGTTTTCTGCATTTCTAAGTAAAGGAGTTATGTTCTTGAAGTAGCTCTTTTTTCTATACAAACTCTCGGCAGCCAAGCCCTGAACCTCGTACTATATATATATATATATATATATATATATATATATATATATATATATATATATATATATATATATATGAATAGCATTCTTTGGATACTTCACGCACTTTTCGTCTATGTATCTATCTATCTATCTATCTATCTGGCTATCTAACCTCTTACGCCGCGGGTCGATAAATAAATAAAAAAGACCGGCGCCGGCGGGATTCGAACCGTTGACCCTTTGAGTCAGCAGGCAGACGCGCTAACCACAGAGCTATGAAGGCAGTCATTCAAGGCACTCTAAACACCTGTTTATATCTTTACCATCGCGCGTTCCATGGCACGAGGGCTCATTCCGCTCTCGTGAGGCTTA
>JAZHYW010010729.1:0-12912 GCA_037355805.1 Ixodes ricinus | reverse complement strand
ACGAATGACAATTTATGAGTCGAAGAACACCGAAAAAAACTAAACATTTTATGGAGCGAAATTGTGCCCAAAACAAAAAAGGAAACAGAAGATCGAGCGATGGAGCGAGACTGACTCCGCTCGCCAGGGGGAGTCCCCCTTATGTACCCTCGAGGGTCTTTGGAACCTTCGGCGTAGAACTTTCTGTGCGTAGAACATTTGGAACTCGATCAGACGAGAATGTTCTCGAACTTACGAGAACGCCAAGTTGAAAGAATGAATAAAAAAAAGGACAGTCCGGGTACTGGAATCGAACCTACAACTTCCGCGCGACAGTCAAGCGCGGTAACCACTCGGCCACGCACAAGCTCGCTCGCCATCGCGCGTGGCATTACTCCGCCCTTTAAAAGCGCATCCTCTTGATGCGACGAGCCGGGAAACCAAACTGTAGAACAAACAAAAATAATGGCGAACTACGTAGACTTGTGCAACACAATCCTATCGAGCATATTACAGAACTCAATTCACAGTCCTATCGATCGTAGTACGGCTTGAGGCGCACGACCTGGACGACTTCCGGTCGTGGAGGGCGGCGTGATGAAGTCCGTGTTTCGTCGGGCCTCACCTCGTAGTTAAGATCCCCGAGTCGACGAAGCACTTTGTAGGGTTCAAAGTAGCGCTTAAGGAGTTTGTCATTGAGACCATGACGGCGAATCGGTGTCCACACCCACACCCTGTCTCCGGGCTGGAAGTGGATGTCCCGACGACGAAGGTTGAAGCGGCCAGTGTCGATACGTTGTGTGGCTTTAATCCGAAGTCTGGCGAGCTGATGGACTTCTTCCGCCCGTTGGGCAACCACCTTGGCGTCGTCGCTCCCGTCGACAGCCGGTACGTGGGGTAACATCGCGTCCAGCATTGTCGTTACCTTGCGACCATGCACCAGTTGAAAGGGTGTCACCCCGGTGTCCTCTTGTACGGCCGTATTGTAGGCAAATGTGACGTGCGGCAATACCTCGTCGCATGTCTTGTGCTCTACGCACATGGAGATCATGTCGGCGATGGTATCGTTGAGTCTCTCCGTCAGCCCGTTGGTCAGCGGGTGGTACGCAGTGGTTCGACGGTGGCTGGTGCTACTGAGACGAAGGATTTCTTGCGTCAGCTGAGCCATGAACGATGATCCACGGTCTGAAGTGAAAACTTCGGAAAAGCCATGCCGGAGGATGATGGACTCGATGAAAAACTTGGCGACTTCCACAGCAGTCCCTGAAGGAAGGGCTTTCGTTTCGGCGTACCGCGTGAGATAATCAGTGGCGACGATTATCCAGCGGTTTTCTGACTTTGACGGCGGAAAAGGGCCAGGTAGATCCATTCCGATCTGCTGGAAGGGTGCAGTTGGCGGAGGAATTGGCTGCAGGAGACCGTCCGGCCTCGTCGGAGGTTTCTTGCGTCGCTGACACTGGTGGAATAATCGAGTTTATAGGTGGACGGTCTTGGGGAGCTTGGGCCAGTATTACTTTTCACGAATACGGGCCAGTGTCCGACTGTAACCAAGGTGTCCGGACGCCGGGTCGTCTGGCAGGCTTGAAAGAGCTGCTCTCGATGGTCGACCGGGATTACCAGCAGCCACGGCGAGTTGTTGTCTCCGAAGTTTTCTTTATAGAGTACACCTTGTCCATTGGCGAAGGTTGGCAGGGCTCGTGAGAAAACACGTGGCGTGGTACTCCCGCGCCCTTCCAGGTGCTCTATTAGAGCACACAGCTCAGGATCGTCTCGTTGACGTCGTGTCATGTCATCGGTGTTCAGTGCGCCTAGGATGCATTCGTCGTCATCGTCGTCGCTGCTGCCGGGAGGTGTCTCGACAAGGGCTCTGCACAGGCAGTCGGCGTCGCTGTGGTTGCGGCCTGACTTGTAGACCACAGTCATATTGAACTCTTGTAGTCGGAGACTCCATCGAGCTAGGCGTCTTGAAGGGTCCTTGAAGTTCGCAATCCAGCGGAGCGAGTGGTGGTCCGTGACTACGCGGAACGGGTTCCCGTTCAAGTACGGGCGAAACATCGTGATTGCCCCGACGACCGCAAGACACTCTTTTTCAGTCGTGGTGTAATTTCTCTCCGCCTTGGACAGTATCCTACTTGCGTAGGCGATGACTCGCTCGGTGATTCTTTGCACTTAAATTAGTACCGCTCCAAGTCCTTCGTTACTTGCGTCCGTGTGAATCTCAGTTTCCGCATTCTGATCGAAGCGTCCAAGAACCGGAGGAGTCTGGAGTCGTCGCTCCAGCTCGTCCAATGCCTGCTGCTGCTCCTCGGCCCATTCGAACTTCTCGGTGTCCTTGGTGAGGTTTGTGAGCGGTACGGAAATCCTGGCGAAATCCAGAGCGACACGCCGATAGCAGGCACATAGTCCAAGGAATCTTTAGCACTGACTTTCTGTCTGTCGACGGTGGAAATGCTGCGAAGTCGCGAGTCTTCCCTGGGTCTGGGCGAACGCTTTCTTTACTAACCACGTGACCTAAGAACTTCAGTTCGCTATGTGCGAACCGACACTTTGACGGATTGAGGGTGAGTCCGGCGGTCCCTATGGTTTGGAAAACAGATCGGAGTCGTCGCAAGTGCTCGTCGAAGTCACCGGAAAACTCTACGACGTCATCGAGGTAGACGAGGCATCTTTGCCGCTTCAGTCCTGCCAGTATTGTGTCCATGACACGCTGGAAAGTTGCTGGCGCCGTGCATAGCTCGAAGGTCATCACCCTGAACTCGTACAGCCCATCCGGCGCGACGAAAGCTGTCTTCTCTGGGTCCCGTTCGTCGACTTCGATTTGCTAGTGGCCGCTCTTCAGGTCCATTGATGAGAAGTATCGAGAGTGGCGCAGCCGGTCTAACGTGTCGTCGATGCGGGCAAGTGGATGGACGTCTTCCTTCGTCATCGCGTTTAGGTGCCGGTAGTCCGCGCAGAATCTAAGTCTTCCGTCCTTATTTCTAACCAGTACGACTGGAGCAGGCCCATGGACTGTCCGAAGGTTGGATTATGTCGTCATTCGGCATCTCTTGAACTTGTTCCTAGATTACCTCCCTTTCTTCTACAAAGATCCCGTACGGCGATCGATGCACAGGGCGCGTCGTTCTCGGTAATGATGCGGTGCTTCGCAACGGCGGTTTGGCCTACCTTCGACGATGTCGCAAAGCAGTCCGTGTATTCGGCGAGGAGGTCAAGCAGCTGCAGTCGTTTCAGGCCCGGAAGCTTAGGGTTGATGTCGAGCTGCGCTGGTGACGTAGTGCCTTGCTCAGGCGGAGGGGACTCTTCAGTAATCGCGGCAATATCGGCGGAGTGCTGGAGTTTCTCGACGTGGCCCACGTCGTATCTTTCATAAGGTGTTGCGGCTCTTGCCGAAAGTTTGTAACGACGGCCATGGTACGCCCGTCCTGAAGTTTTGTTACCCCTCTTGCGACGCCGATTCCTCTTCCTAGAAGCAACTGGACGCTGCCCTCAAGCACAGCTTCGACACAGGAAGCTTCATCGGTCCCGACGGGTACGAAAACAGACGATCGTGGCGGCAGGTTTACATGATCGGCGAGAACTTGGACCGCGGGTGACGTCGCTCTTGGTTCGTCTGGCGGTAGGGCAGGGTCTTGTAGCGTCAATCTGTTCGCTCCCAAGTCGATGACGGCGCCGTATTCGCACAAGAAGTACATACCGAGAATAACGTCCCTCGCAGTCTTGTTGAACGACGAATTTCGCAGGACATGTTAAGCCATGAATTTCGGCGCGAGCAGTGCACCTTCCGACAGGCGTGATGAGGTGTCCTCCAGCGGTTCGTATCTGCGGCCCATCCCACGGCGTCGACACTTTTCGAAGGCGACGAGAGATCTTCCCACGTCAAGACTGAGTAGTCAGCTCCGGTGTCCAGGAGTGCTGATGCGTCGTGGCCGTCGATAACAACGTTTAAGTCGTTGGGCACCGTTGCAGGACCGTCGTTGCGATACGCGGCGTTGGAAGAGTGGGAGCGCTCCGACGCTCTTGGAGGCTCTTGACATCGGTCTTCTTCGGCAACGCCACCTCCAGACGTTGCCGCACTTAGTTTTCCTGGCAACGCAGGGGAGACAAGCGCTCTCGGCAAGGTCGTGGCGCTGGAGACGATGAACGTCGTGGCGATGGTAAGCGAGATTCATAGCGAAGAGACGGCACTGAAAAGGGCGAGCGTCGGAGGTACTCCTCGATGTCGCGAGGGCGTTCGCCGTATTTTGGGCGTGGGTCGTTCGGGTGGAAACCACGCAGCCCAAGTCGACGGTAGCGACAACCGCGGTAGACGTGGTCGGCTTCCCCGCAATGGTAGCCGAGCGGGCGTCGGTCGGCTGCTCTCCACACATCGGTCTTCCTCGGCGAGGGTCGCTCCGGACGGACGTACTGGGCTTGTTCCTCCTGACGATGAGGATACCGCGACATTTGGGCGTGTCTTCGGGGTGGCGCCGGGGACTGGCGGGGAGCTTGCGGTGGTCGTCGGGCCATGGCGGCGTAGCTCAACGTCAGTTCTTCTGGCGTCGTCACGTTGATAAGAGTTTGAGGTAGGACTGCCCGTTTGACCTCCTCGCGCACAACCTCGGCGATGGAGAGTGTCGCTGGACGATTCGAGGGTGGCAGTAAACAGCACTGCGGGCCTTCGTAGGTGTACGCTGCACGGACATGCGTTACCCCGCACCTCCACCAAAAATGTCACGAATGACAATTGATGAGGCGACAAAAACTGAAACAAACTAAAAGTTTAAGGGGGCGAATTTCTGCCCAAACCAAAAAAGAAACAGACGATAACAAGAGAGCGTCGCGGGCGTCGATAGCGGCGTAAGAGCAGGATCGAACACTGGGGCGAGACTGACTCTGCTCACCATGCGGTGTCCCTTATGTACCCTCGTGGGTTTCTGGAACAGTCGGCGTAGAACATTCGGAACTCGATCAGACGAGGATGTTCTAGAACTTAAGTGAACGCCAAGTTCAATGAATAAATAAAAGGACACTCCGCTGACTGGAATCGAACCTGAGACTTTCCGCGCGACATTCAAGCGCGGTAACCTCTCGGCCACGCACGCGCTCGCTTGCCGTCGCGCGTGGCAATATAATCAAAACTTACGCAAATATTTTATTTCAAGTTGTTCATTTTTTTCACTTTTTATAGCACCATTATAACCTTAAAAAGGCGTAGCAACCATTTATTTCAGTAAATACAGCTTGGCATTATTGCTTGACATTTATAACTACTGAAACACGTTGTTGTCATTGTTTTTGTTGTTCTACGCAATGGCAGTGGCCTGGGAAAGTTTCAGAATAACGACCACATTCAACCACGTCAACTCGCAGCCAGCAAGAGTGGCACGCGATTGCGAGCCGATTTTATGCCACCAATGTTTTTAACTTTGTCACGCGTTGGGGCTGGCACAACACAGTGCGCGCGCTGAGTTCAACGCGTTTTTAAGTTTCGACTATCCCTGCCATCGCAGAAATTGGGCACGAGCCACTATCCGAATACACATCGTGTCATTGATTGTCCCGAGCCGAAATCAAATCCCTAAGCAGTATTTGTGTGCAATTTATAAGCAGCATTTAAATATCAGCACAGCGAAGATCGCACACCTTGATGACGCCCTCCTAAGGGTCACATGGTTGGTATTGTCTACAGAGCTCCGTCATTAGGTTTTGTGATGGAGAGACTGAAAGAAATGGCCCACTTTTATCGTTGGAATACAACCGCGACGAAGACGGACATCGTTTTGCGTTTGAGTAATCTTGGGGCCCACCAGTGCCAGTAAGTACGTGTAAAGTGAAAAAGGTTCTTACCCAATACAATTGCCTTTAATTCTAAACGAACTACTACTGGATCGTTTAGGATTAGTGACCGGCGAAAGCACGGTCAATAAACACGAGTATTTTTTGACATTGCGCGCGTCCCAAAGCTTCTTTTGCCGCCATGCTCTATCCACATCTCCCTTGTCGAAAAAAGGGTTACTTTATTCCTCACAGTAAGAGCGCAAACGACTGTTAGCGACAGGTTAAGAATACAATGAATAATTTTACTACAGCGTGAGCTTTCTGCGGTTGAAAATATTTGGCTGCACGGGCAGGTAATGCCCGCTGGAACACATAGAGCGCATTCTTGAGCAATACCACGTAGAAGAAAAAGCCTAAGCCTTGCGTCGTCTTTAGCGAATGCCCTACTCACCACAAGCGGAAAACACGATGAAACTCGACGTAGGTCACCGCAAAAACTGCAGACGCGTCCGTCTTGTGGCGCCACGCATAGCGTCGCGCTTGCTGTGAGACGCTGCTTGCCGCACTGTCGGGGATGCTGACGCAAGCTAGGCATCACATTTTCCCCGGTTTTCTTTCTGTTCTGATGCCTCTCCCTTATTGGGTTTCCTCCCCATGTGTCTCATTTCCCCTCATTCCCTTCCCTCCCTGATCCTTTCCCCTCTTTCTTTACGTGAGACACCGAACCAGTTTTCCCTTGAAGTATAGGTAACGTGACAAACCGATTTTCTCTCCTCATTTCCACCTCCTTCTCTTCACTGGCCAGCACTGTCTTCAACCTTCTACAGTGCTGTTCCCCCTCTCCCTCTGCGTCCCTTTCCTTGTTGCCCTCCACGCTCACTCCTTACTTTTTTCGTCGCCCTTTCCGTCATTCTTGCCTCCCTTCGCCCACACTCTCCATGGTCGCTTGAAACACAAATTCATTTTCCCCTGATTCGATAAAAAATAATATATATATATTTATATATACAGGGTGTTTCACGAAAGGTGGACAAATTCCATATTTCGAAAACTACGCGTCGCACCAAAAAAGCCTTGTGTCGTTTCGGTCCTGGACCAGGGGCCTATTTAGAAAAATTATAAAGTCCGAGATAATTATGTTGTTAATTATTTTTGAGTAATTAACTTTTTTAATATTGGGTTTAAGGGCATGGTTTCAATTAGAAAATTGATCAGCATCGTCAAAAAACATAAAATCAACAAATTAAATCAACAATCAACAAATAAACAACGCTAGATGCCCGTGCATACCACTCTTTAATAACACAGCCATCCTGGGACGACACAGCGATAAAACCATAGGCGAAGTTCATGAAGCATTCATTATCAAAACAAGGGGCGTTGATAAATGCGGCAGCGAGCCGTCTGTGGCATTGTTAGATAAGGAGATTTCATTTTTAGAGGAGAGTGGGGTGGCAGGTAATGAAGTGGTTTGTCATAGTATTTAAGTCTTGGTATTTTCCAATAAACCATCAGTTGCGAGTGCGCCACGTGTCGTCGTTACCTACTTTTTTGTCCCCGTCTTTCGGCGCTTCCTTCCAGCCCGCACATTACCCTCAAGATTCGAAACTTGGGAATTCGGTATTTGTGAAGTAAAAAACAATTTCCAAATGCCGAATTTGAAGTTCCCGTGCGATCCGCGCCAGTGCGGTGACGTCAAATATTGCGGAGTCCTGCGAGTCGACTTTCTTTCACGCCTCCGCTCCAAACCGCGCCGTTGGGCCGTTGCCACCGCGACCCGAAGCGAGGAGGTGAGGAGCGAGAGCGAAGGGCGCCGGCTTACCGGGAAAACCGGTTTGGCTTCCTCCGTGCGTGCCGTGCCGCCTGCCTATCGCAGCGAGCAGACGACGCTTGACGTCTGAAAGGCTGCTCCGGCCGAGTCACAATCGAAACTACTATACACAGGCTCCAAACCCAGTTGTTTTGACCGTTTGACGATTTCCTTTTCGAAGTCTGAGAGGTCGTCGGGCACTTAAAAAAGACCACTTCGTCCGATTCCCCGACTCACCGATCATCCTCTGCTATGTGCGTCGAGCGCCGCCATGTTTTCTGAGGGAGGATACAAATCCAGGAGGCGACATCACACCGGACTCTGATTTTTGGTATTTCAAAAAGAAGGGCCGTAGTGCGTTCGCAATTGCGTTAAAAAATATGTTTTACGATTGCCGTTATTAAATGTTATAGAAATGTCGCCTACAAAGCTTCTAAATTTCATGATTTTTGACGTCACAAATCAAAAGAAGCGAGGAGGTGAGAAGTGGAGAGAGAAAACGACCAAAAATAAAAATGCGCGCGCGCGCGTGAAAAATTTTTTTTCGCGATGCGGTATTTTTTTGCGTGTCTATGACTACAATTTGCATCCTTTAAGACAATAAAAAATACGACCTTTGCGGTGTCGCTGCCCCTTTAATCTCTCCCAAATAATTTAATACTGAATAACTGAACAGGAAACTATAGCGCAACTTACGACAAAGAATCATATATTTTCATCGGATAATTGTGTCCCTAAATCCAGAAAATGACACGCCAGGACAAACATTGATGCGAATTCAATTTTTTTGTTGAAACCGCTCTAGAGTGAAAACGACTGTTTTGAGAGCAAGTGTGATCTGTCCGCGAAGAAATAATTTTTGCAACCTTACTGCAACGCCTTGAGGCAATGCGGGGTCATCTTTTAATAAAGAATAAAGATAAGAAACTATCGCTCCCGAAAAACGCATTTCATTCATTCTAACACTTTGAGGGTAGTTTCCAATCTTCTCTGTTACCACAAGAAAGCTTAAGAAAGCTCAGATTATTGGAAGGGTGCGACTAGACGGATGGCATCACGCTGTGACTCCTAGCAGAAACATTTCTCGTAGACATCGTGTGTGGCACCTGACATCATTTCTTAGACAATGAATACTTACCTAAGCATAGCATTATACAAAACGTTTTAGTCCACTGTTGCTGGTACCTTTTCAACGTGAGACCCGGGAATTAAGTATATAGATGCACTTCATGCTTTTCGCAAAAACAGACGCGATCATATCAGTCCTAGTACGTCTACTCGATTCGCGAGCGAGCGTAGGCAATATGATAATAGGAGGCTAAAATATATTATCTTGTAGATATTATCAACAATTGGCACTAGTGAATGTTTTCCCATACTGATTTGCGGACCGTCGCATACACAAGCACTTCGTAAAGTCATATTCCATCGCAGATAGACGAGAAATTCTGCGGTGTATTGCCGTCGTTACCGCTAACTGCGAGGGACACGATGAAACTCGAGCTCCCAGCAACTCCTGCGGAACGAATGACGTGAAAAGACATGCAGAGCAGCGTCGGATGCGGGCGGGATTTCGTATGTTAAGGTAGAAAACGTCTCCTCCGGTGTCTGGGGTGAGATATGGAAACTACAATGGTGGGAACATACAGACGCGGCCAAGACGCCGCAGTCGCATTAGGAGTGGTCGGAACGGGCAGCGCTTCACTAGCGACGCAGCGTGCACGCTGACTGCCTCAGTGGAGCGGCGCTCTCCCTTTGGTTGTCGCACGGTCCCAATACATTGCTCTCCTTATTAGTGTACTTTCTTTTGCAGGAATTCCAATTGCAAAGAAGCCAATCTTCTGTACAATCCGCCAAGAACTCGATCAAAGGTCCCGCGGATGGCGTCTGCGACATCATTTTTTACGAAAGCTTCTACGTGGAGAGAGATGGCTCCTTTCTTGACACCAGCCCCAAACAAATTCATATCGTTTCTGAAGTACGCTGAGGTCGACACCGGCTCAACGCAATACGGAATAGCGATAGAACACAGGTAGGCTTAAGAAGCGTTTTGGATTCCCGGAACATGTCTAGGTGTGAATCCGGTGTCTACAATAGATCTAGCTCTCCAAAACGAGCGGGAAGATCGTTACATTCGAATAGAAAGTTCAAACATTCCTCCAGAGTGTGCATTTAGGTCGTGAATTTATTGGGCAAACGTTCACAGCGTAACCCTCATTTAAGACAAAATGATAGCAACAAACGTTTTTAAGATCAACGCGGACGACCGAGTTAGCGATGATTCTAACTTCTACAACCCACTAGTCATGAGGGCAGCGCTAGGAAACGACGAACTCTGTCGTTTTCTCGCTGCACCTGTTGTGACATGGCGCCACAACAATGACATCGCTTACTCGGCCGTTTGCGTACGCGTCCGTCGTTAACCCTGGTAAAGTTTGCGCTTTTAATTTTGCAGGCAGTTCAAACTATCCATGTGCCAGTTGACTTTTTTTTTTTGAGCGACTGCACTTTGTTTAACTCCCTACCGCAGGGTCTTAAACGCGCGGCCCTCGGACCGCATGTGGCCCACGGCACTCTTGGATGCGGCCCAGAGCATTCCGCGGTTGCGAGCCCTCGTTCCCATGCCTCGAGCGCCACATCAGCCATAAATAATAGTTTTATATCGTCGATTCATTTCCGCTTGAAAGACTCTGCTCTGTTCACACATTTTACACTAGTCTCATTGTTTTTCTTATTTCTTTTTTGGAAAGGGGCGATACAATAAGTTTTGTCTAACTGTTAGCGACTCAGCCTATTTCTCCGAAAATCAAACGGAATGACAATATAAGTAGGGTGTACAAATGCGAGCTGCTTTCTCAATGAGTCGTTCCTCGGCCAGGGTGTCGAACCGGAACCGAACCGAACCGAAAACCGGAACAGAACCGTTATTTTTAGCCGAACCGGAACTGGACCGAACCGAAATCTTCGCCGCCATCTTGGAACTGAACCGGAACCGAACCGAAAAAAATATAACGGTAACCGGTTCAAAACGGTTCAAGGTAATTTTTTATTTTTTTTAAGTATCAGAAAATGAACATATGGGAACAAAAAATTGGCGGCTGTATTTCTATATATTGATCAAATCATCATGTACAGAATTGCAATGTATGATAAATTGTGGATTTTCATGGCGCTTTTGTATTGGCACTATGATTAACCCTGTGTCACGTTGTCACGTGACGTCATGGTGTCAATACATGTTGTCAAGTAATGTCACGTGACCTCGTGACGTCACGTGACTCACGGTGTCAACTCGATTTAACTTGAGGAAGTCACTAGATGTATTAACCTTGTTGACAGCGTGACGTAACATGACATCACGATTTTGTACCGAGTGACGGGACACCGTGACGTAAGCGATTTTCAAAACCTTTAGTCGAGTGCTCGGGTTTATGACAGTCAGCATCGCCAAACATTCGGATAACGGCTCATGTCAATTAAATATGATAATAACCCAATTCTAACAATATCTGAAGCTCAGCCCAAGCTTTTGCTTTCCAAACCCTAGCCGCCTAGGGCATGACTATGATGAACACTGACGGTATATAATTAGCGTCAGATCACGTGGCCGCTTGTTCAAATGGCGAGTTGAGGAGGGAATCGACAGCTGTCTCTTTCCTCTATTTTTTCTGCATCTGCTATTACGCGGAGGAAGAAACTAACGAATGTTTTCGCAAGCTATCAACGTCAGGGGTTACTTCTTAACAATATTTATTGAAAGTGCAAAAATATGTTTCAAGACCAATTTTATATCATTGAGGCACCTAAACATTTTTTTCGTTGTTGCTGAACTGCATCCGAAAGATGTCCCCGAGAATAGAAGTATTGAAATGACTAAATGCGACTTATTAATATGACGTTACATAAAGCTTTATGTGTGTACAGAAGGAATACATAAAAAAAAAGATTTTAGTGACCTCAGAGGGACAGCCGTACGTTGGCAGTCGCTGTAAGTCTCACACGAGCGTCGTTCTCAAGTTATTGCCCAAGTTTCGACCCCCTCTGTATTTTGCTTAAAGGAGCTATAAAAAAATTTCCATACACCACTTAATACTACTGAGGATCACTGCCTAACGTTAATAATTGATTAAACTTGGCTTTGCTGATTTTTCTAGGCAATGGCAGTCGTCAAAACAATTAGAAAAATATGAGCATCGTTCATCCCCTCAACTCGGAGCCAGAAGCGGTCACGTGGCCTGGTGCCTATCTTATGCCGCCAATTAACGTTAAAAGAATTCGGCTAATCTCATCACAGCAGTAGTTGGACACGAGCCGCTACCCAAGTGTCCGCAGAGCAGACTTGTACCGTACGCATTACAAGTAATCAAATTACTTGTAATCGATTACTTTTTGGAGTAATTTTGTAATCAGTTGATTACTTTGATTAGGCAGTAATCACACGAGTAATCTGATTACTTTTTGAAGTAATAAAAATTACTTCTAACCATTACTATTTTTCCACGGTACCCCCCCCCCCTCGCACACACCTTTTTTTTTCCTGAAATGACAAAATAAAATTTGCTTCTTTTTTCGAACAGAAAAAAAAATCAGCAGAACCCATCCTTTGGGAATGATTATCTACGTTAATGCGAATAGCATCAAACGGTGCGGAGTTATGCGCGTTCGTCAGGTGGCCGGCACACTCTAGATACGCCAGCCCACTCTTGAGGCGATTCTAAATTTGTTGACACTTTCACAGCCCTGCGCACGATCTCCGCAGCCCAGCACGTGCGTTTGTGTCACTTAGGAAGGCGAGCAAAGCACGCGCCATACGCACAAACACTCAAAATGGTACCGACCAGACTTTCTGGCGTCTCAGCTAGTCTCAACCAACGGTACTCTAAACGGTTGTTTATATCTTTACCATAGGACGCGCTTACAGCGCTGTCACAGCTACCGGTGCGCGCGCGTTCCATGCACGAGGGCTCATTCCGCTCTCGTGAGGCTGAGCTAGAGGTCTCCCGAGCGCGGGAGAGGGTGAGCTAGAGGGAGAGGGTGAGCGCGGGAGAGGGTGAGCTAGCCCTCGTGCATGGAACGCGCGCGCACCGGTAGCTGTGACAGCGATGTAAAGCGCGTCCTATGGTAAAGATATAAACAAATGTTTAGAGTGCGGCGAATGACTGCCTTCATAGCTCTGTGGTTAGCGCGTCTGCCTGCTGATCTAAGGGTCAACGGTTCGAATCCCGCCGGCGCCGGTGTTTTTTATTTATTTATCGACCCGCGGCGTAAGAGGTTAGATAGCCAGATAGATAGATATATAGATAGATAGATAGATAGATACATAGACGAAAAGTGCGTGAAGTATCCAAAGAATGCTATTCGCATTA
>JAZHYW010010727.1:0-49561 GCA_037355805.1 Ixodes ricinus | reverse complement strand
GGTCCACCGTATGAGCCATAACGTTCATCTATTTTGGACAAACAGGTCACTCCTTTGGCGAACGGGTCGCCTCGTTTGGGCAAATGGGTCCAAGCGAGTAATTCATTTCTTTACATCCCTACTGAAAAAAACATTTGGCGCCTATATGAAAATAAACGGGTCCATACCGGTAACAGTTTAACCATACCGGTCACCAGTTAGTGAAAGGGGTCGCCCGTGTGGCTCAAAGGGGTCCACCGTATGAGCCATTACGTTCATCTTTTTGGACAAACAGGTCACTCCTTTGGCAAACGGGTCGCTCGTTTGGGCAAATGGGTCCAAACGAGTAATTCATTTCTTTACATCCCTACTGACAAAAAAACATTTAGCGCCTATATGAAAATAAACGGGTCCATACCGGTAACAGTTTAACCATACCGGTCACCAGTTAGTGAAAGGGGTCGCCCGTGTGGCTCAAAGGGGTCCACCGTATGAGCCATAACGTTCATCTTTTTGGACAAACAGGTCACTCCTTTGGCAAACGGGTCGCTCGTTTGGGCAAATGGGTCCAAACGAGTAATTCATTTCTTTACATCCCTACTGAAAAAAACATTTGGCGCCTATATGAAAATAAACGGGTCCATACCGGTAACAGTTTAACCATACCGGTCACCAGTTAGTGAAAGCGGTCGCCCGTGTGGCTCGGGCGGTCCACCGTATGAGCCATAACGTTCATCTTTGTGACAAACAGGTCACTCCCTTGGCCAACGGGTCGCTCGTTTGGGCAAATGGGTCCAACGAGTAATTCATTTCTTTACATCCCTACTGACAAAAAACATTTGGCGCCTATATGAAAATAAACGGGTCCATACCGGTAGCAGTTTAACCATACCGGTCACCAGTTAGTGAAAGGGGTCGCCCGTGTGGCTCAAAGGGGTCCACCGTATGAGCCATAACGTTCATCTTTTTGGACAAACAGGTCACTCCTTTGGCAAACGGGTCGCTCGTTTGGGCAAATGGGCGACTCGTTTCAGCAAACTTGTCGAACGTTTGCTCAAACCGGTGACCATGTTGCACAGACGGGTGACCGGTGAACGGCAAACTGTACCGGTTTAATCAAACGGCTCTCCGGAGCCTTTTTGATATTGAACGCAGAGATCGACGGAATGGGCACGCCTGTTTGAGCCGTGGCAGCCAATGTTTTCAGAAGGCTGGGAGCGCCGGTTCATCAATTTTAGATCGTCCGCGTAATGCAAGTAATTATATTTATATTTTAATTGCGCTGATGTTCGCTTATACTCGCAACCAAAACTAACACTTTTTAAGTAAACGCGTGACGTTGGTGAGCCGACATTTTTGACAGAACTTTGAAACTTTGTCCATCTTTGTTGCCTCAATTTTCTTATTCAGCTCGAATCTCTCGCAGAAGACGCGACCACGTGAAAGAATGTACGTCTAGACTCCGTTTTACTTCAATTCAAGAGGCAGCGAATGTAGCGCGCGAAAATGGGGCTGCAAGAACATCGAGCATTGCGATAGCATGCCCGCCGTTGCAGCGGTCAAACTACGAGCTCGCGCTGAGTACCTTCTTCGCTCGGGCGCAAGCGGAGCTTCTGACCGCCGCAATTTCCAGCGTTCGAGGATTCTGAAATTGCGCGCGCGCCTGCTTTGCGAGGCTACAAATACACGTCTCACTGGAATGCATGGGGAGCAGGTATGGGGGCTGACCCGTTGTACTGCGCCTTCACCGATGCCCCAAGTACTTTACTAGGGCCCCCTCCCTCCTCTCGTGTCACCTCTGTCACGTGACGCAGCAGCGCACGAGCTACACACTGATAAGCATCGAGATTCGGAAGGGCCCGCATGGCAGCCGCTTTTTTTTGTCTGCTTGTTGTCAGTTGCAGTTTAAACTTCACTCGTCCTACCTGCTTCGATCCGTCGCCTAACCCTGGGGTCTTATTAGGATACCCCTCGGCAACGTACTGGATGTGCACCAAAGCTATCAGTTTTCGAAAAGTCCTACACGTATATTGGGAACAAGCGATTCTTCAAAAAAGTCAGGAATTCTTGTGGTTTGGTTGGGTTCGGCAAATGACAACGTGTGCGCCGCATCGTGTTGAAACTTCCAAGGAGCCGTTCCCTCTCGTTTGTGTTGTGCACTGCAACCTACTTGTTGGCAACGATTGATCCTTCTTCTACGCGTATTCTTCCAGATTATCTATAGAATTATGCAGCGTCTATACTCGCGGCAGCCGGGAGAATAATTTTCCCGAGAGTCTACATTCATAGTCTAGAATGACATCGGTTCTTGTTTGCTTTGCACTCATCTCAGTTATATAAAAGCTTAGAGTGCCTCTAACATTTCACAGATCGGTTGCACGTTTGTACTTGTCTACAGAAGAGGTAATAAACTTCGAGCAGAATTGAATAAAAATCGTTTGTGTCTGTTTTCCTGTCTATTTACAAGCACCTATGGGAGCACATCTGTTCTACGTGTTTCCTTCGTGTTATAAATAGGTTTATGCGATTCGTGACGTCTTAATTCAGTTTAGTGTAACCAACCTCCCAGACGATACCCATTTAGGGCTAGCGCATAATTTGCCAATTTGAATGGCACGTTCAAACGTGTGGTCACGTGGCAGGTCAAACGGGCACCCGTATCAAAGTGGCACCTGTATCAAACGGGCATCCGTATCCAACGGCTGTCGTTTCGTATGGGTACAGTTTCAAACGGGTGCCCGTATCCCATAATCACGTTTGATCCAAACGGATCGACAAGTTTGCCACCTGTTTGATTCAAACGGGTCGATAAGTTGGCCGCCCGTTTGAATTTCCAATTTTTATTTTTTAGTAGGGCAGAGCGTCGACAATATCGGGGTTGTGTCTAGCATTCAAATAGAAATGACCTCCGGCCACTTCAAATATTGAACAATGACTAGCAGGGACTCGTTACCAAACATAAACCGAGAAAGCGGCCCCGGTACGTTAATGCCAATGCGTTCTAAAAGGTGCACCCGTCACACGTTCTTGATGTGGTGCTTGCTGTTTTCCGTGAGGCATTTTACGCGAGGCAGTCATGTCAAATTGAGGGAATAGATGCATTGTCGAATAGTTTTGACCGTGCGATTAACTCTGAAGCGCCATCTTTCATGGGTAGTGCGCAGCTGATGAATCGCTTGCGAGCGAATCTTTCATGGCCTGCCAGAAAACAAATATCCCTCCAGCGGACTTCCAGAGTCATTAAAGAACACTGTCAGGCAGAAACCAAAACTACCGTTGACCGAAGTAAATGTTCATTGCCGGAAACAAATTGGACACTTCTTGAGGTACGGTTTGAGTATTCTTTATTTTTCATCTAACGAAAAGGCCGATGTCCGGTTTGCCAATTGGAGCACCAGAAAGGCTTTTCGACGTTTACACTTTCTTGTCAGACTGAGATTGTTTACTGCATTGACGATAGTAGAACCTTCGTTTTTGCAATTCTCAAGCGCTGGTTAAACGTTTTACTGCAGGGGCTACGGGAGAGACCAGTGGCATTGCTGTAAAGTGAGGCCGGCATGATGTTCGATGACAAAGTTGTAGTGTATCAGGCGTTCTAGCCAGCGGGCGACCTTACCATCAAGGGTTTTGAAAATCAGCATTACAATTCAATTATGCGTTTTCGGTACGAATAATAAAATTGAAGGCCAACATGTAATGGTGAAAATAAGTGACCACTTTGATGATGTCCAGTCATTCGCGCAGGGTGGTACAATAATTGCGGTCGGGCTTCGTAAATACTTTGGTGTAATACCCAATGGTGTATTGTTGTCCGTGATGTTTTTGCGAAAAGACAGAACCAACTGACGAAGCGCTGGCATCGGTGACAAGCATAAAGCGTGCGGTGTCATTTGTAGACGCAAGGGTTTTCAGCAGTCAGAAGTGTTGTTTTGAGTGTTTCAAACGCACGCTGACATTTCGCACACCAGACGATCTTCGCCTTTTTCTCAGTCAGGCCACACAGAGACTTGGCAATGTGAGCAAAACTGGAGAAAGATCTTCGATAGTGCCTTGCCATGCCAATAAAGATATGTTTTTCGGCGGTGAAACTTGTGATGGGCCATTTAGCAAGGGAAGGGTGTTTCCCAGGGTCTGTGAAAACCTCCTTAACCGAAACGATGTGGCGGAGGTATTCCACTTTTCTTGTAAACAACGAAAATTGTTTTTCGGTTTGAGCTTCTGATTTCTGTTTTGCAGCCGTAAGGAAAACAAGTTGACGTTGGCCAGACGGTCGGAGTATGTCTTGCTAATAACGATTATGTGTGTCAAGGTATACAAGACTAATGATGCCTAAGAGGTCGGTGAAAACGGATTTCATTAGTCTCTGAACTGTAGCCATAGCATTGCAGCAGTGCGAAATAGCATAATTCTGAACTGATACGACTTGCTACTTGTAGTGAAAGCGCTCTTATTGCGGTATTTTGCGTGCACAGGGTCCAGAAAATACCCATTTACGAAGCCAAGTTTGAAGAACCACGTTCACCGCGCGAAGGCGTTCATAATGTCGGCGGTTCGAAACAGAAGAAACAAGTTTTTTTCTCAGTGGCGTCTAAACCGCCTATAGTTTACGCAAAATTACATTGCGCCGTTCCTTTTTGCGACCAGTGTAACTGGTGAGGACCCGTGGGAACGTGCTGGTTCAATCACATCTCGCTGTAGCATTGTTTTTACCATGTCATTGACTTGTGTTCCCCTGTGCGAGGGAAATGCCTCGAGCGGGTTGTCGAACGGGGTAATACTGTGCGGTCATAATTCAATGTGTTGCCGCCGATGTCAACCCTTCTGTGTCTGCAGTGCTGAAGCTGTTCATGAAAGATTTAAGTGGATAGCAGAACCCTTCAGCGTCGAGTTTATTTAGATAACCAGACGCGGCTTCGCAGATTGGTAATATATGTTTGGTTAACTATCTAGAAAATACTTGATGGCAGAGATACTGGGACTTGAAATTAGTCGGCAGCCCACTGTCGCAAAGAAACGTAACCGTGGCGGCACCTGTAGGAAACGAGTTGGTGCCCACACAATATAATTTAGAGGCCAAAATCGAGCACAGAATTGAGTGCTTTGAGGAAATCGACGCGAAGTATGCACCGATTTCTCGTGGCAAATGGCAAATGAAGTTTTGTAGAACAACTCAATTCGCCTTTGTCGAAACTCCCGGCGTGAGAACAAAATCTGTATATGCCTGTGCTCTACATGTGCAAGCAGAAACATCCTCCGACGACGCCTTGGAGATAACTAGAAGTAAGAGGCGCTGCGAGGAAACGAGGTACTGGCGATTCTTCGGGTAGTCACTTCTGTTTGTGTCCGGCTGCCTGGTTCATAGTTGGATACTAAGAATATTAAGTGGGGCTAGTTAGTTTAAGTAATTGAATTAAAAAGCGCAAAGGACAGTCACGGTCATGAAGTAGACAGGACAGCGCTATTGGTAATTGTGGCCACAAGCCTGCTTGTGTCTCTGCTGATTTAATTCCACATAACGAAGGTGGACGCACATGTGTTATTATTGCCTGAGTTTGGGGCTGCGAAAAATGTCCTAAAAACGTTGCTCGGAAATTTACCGAGCAGCTGCTACCTCTGATGCGCATGAGTGTGCTGCCTGAAGGTACTTAAGGTCTTGTAGGCGAACGATACCTCGCACCTCAACATACTGATGGCGTCGATAAATGCCATGGTTGCCATAACCTCAATTTTGTCCTCCGGAAAAACGGAGGGCAGAAATAATCAGCAAAAGGGCAAAACAGTTACAACAAAACGAAAGGGATTGCCCCAGAGGCACGCTATTGGCTAGTCGCGCGCGGGGCACAATTACGTCATAAAAGACCTTAGTAAAACATAAAATAGCGCGAAAAAAGACAAGGACAAGAAGTATACAGAAAGTATACAGAAAGTATAGAAGGTCAAGAGGTATACAGAAAATGAACTTCTCGATTCTCAGTTGCTCCGTCCCTTGGCGAAGTAGTCGGGCGCCGAGACTTGAGGCCTTGTAAATCGGGTTCTGCTTCTGATTTTCCGAGATATTTTGGTGTATCCCCTTGAGTTATTATAATAAACGCTAGATGCTCAGCTGCCGATAGGGTCTATGTGACTTACAGGATACAAAATAAAGCAGACAGCAAACAGTCTACATTTGCGGTGCTCCAGTGCATTGCAATGAGAAACCAGGCCGGCAATTTCTCTCTTCACCGAAAAATAACATGAATAAGATTTGTTATTTCGGTTGTACCAAAAAGTAAGCACCTTTCTTTTCACTGTCCAAATGTAATTGCATTAGTAAGGGTACTTTTCTTTAGCAGTGAACGATGGTATATATTGTAGCGGAGAAGACGAAGACGAGCTAGCAACGTGACAGAAAGAGCGCGCGGAGGTTGGGGCAAGAATGATAGAAGATGGCGGACGTTCTGTCCTGTAATTAAAGAGTTTGAAAGCAGACATCTGCTTCACTGATGTCAGAAGTGGAGCTCCATTCCGGTCAACGCCTTCCCCGGACAATGGCAGCTCGCCCTACTCCCGAAGGGGACCGCATCCGCAAGTACTGGCACCGGAAATCTGGCCACCTCAGAGCCGACAGCTTCCCAACTCATGACTCTGATCACACACCACCTCGAGCAAGCCGAAGCATCCTACGCTCGACGCGAGAACCAGCTTCATCAAGGCATCGCATCATTCATCCAGGGACTGACCGCCTTCCTCACCGAACGTCTGCAGCGCCTGGAGTCCCGATTCCTTGGACCCGAGAAACACCACACGACTAACCCCCTGGTCCAGAATCTTACGGGACCTTCAAGTCTGCGACTCAAACCATCGACATTCGACGGTACAGCTCCTTGGGCACCTTACATATCACAGTTCAACATCATCGCTGACGCTAACAATTGGTCTACGGCTCAAAAGGCGCAAGCCTTGGCCGCCCATCTAACCGGGTCAGCGTTGACAGTGCTGCATCACTTACCATCTGATACCCGCCATTCCTACGAGGCTTTGGTCGCAGCACTCAACGAACGATATGGGGAAGGCCCTCTCCGCTTCCTTCATCATGCGCAACTTCGCAACCGCCGTCAGGCTGCAACCGAGATGATCTCCCACGTCGCCGATGACATCGAGCGCCTTGCACACCTTGCGTTCCTCGCTTGCCCGGAGGACACAGTTGAGGCTGTGGCAACTATGACATTCATCGACGCCATCTCATCTGTTGAGGTGCAGGATGCCGTTCGCCTAGCATGCCCCAAGTCACTGCGGGCAGCACACACCTGTGCATTAGAAGTAGAAGCTGCTCGGCAGGCGTCTCGATCTACGTTTCTACGACCCACCACGCAGCCCCAAACTCCGGCAATAAGGACGCAAGTGCCTCCAGCTCCCGTTTGCTGGAATTGCCATCGGCAGGGTCACACGCGGGCACAGTGCGCTAACTATGGGCCTGGCAGCCGGCCTCCAACAACTCCGCGAAGAATCACGTCAACTCGTGTACTGGCACCGCCTCTTACTTCTATCTACCTCCAAGGCGACGTCGACGGGGTGCCAGTGTGCGCACTTGTTGATACCGGAGCTACAACCTCTGTAATTAGGCCGGAAGTTTTGACGAAGGCGAACCGAGTTGTTCCAGAAAACTCCGAAAGCTGCACTCTGCAAACCGCAACAGGGGATATGGTGACTGTCCTCGGCTCCACAATTGTGCCTTTCACCGTGGGAAGCCTTCACGCTACTCTGCCCGTTGTCGTCGCGGCTGTCGAGGAAGAGTGCATCCTTGGCGTCGATTTCCTCAAAGCACACAAGTGCGTGCTAGATTTCGACGCTGGATTACTGCATCTGGACACCGACTCGTTTCCCTTAGGTGCGGCCACGGTGACGGTTCTCTGCGACAGTGGGCTGCCAATAATTGGCACGTCCCCGTATCTGTATCTGCACGCTTACTCTATCAAATTAGCCGCGCACGTATTACCACTCTACGAAGGCGCGTCTGCTGACCTGGATAAACCGGACGCTGAGAGGTTTTCTCAGCTACTTGAAAGGTTCACAAACCTTTTCAGCACGGGAGACGCAGATACGGGGCTGACATCGGCAGCAACACATCGAATCGTGACAGGACAAGCTTCCCCCGTTCGACAATCCCCTCGACGTATTCCCTTGCACAGAGGTCACACGTCGATGACATGGTGAAGACAATGCTACAACAGGGCGTGATTGAACCAGCATGTTCCCCCTGGTCCTCACCAGTTACACTAGTCGCAAAAAAGGACGGTTCAACCCGATTTTGCGTAGACTATAGACGACTTAACGACGTCACTAAGAAAGACTCTTTTCCTCTTCCTCGAACTGACGACATCTTGGACGCCCTCGCCGGGTGCACGTGGTTCTCCACACTCGACCTCAAAAGCGGATATTGGCAGGTCCCAGTGCACCCAGAAGATCGCGAGAAGACCGCTTTTACCACAGGTAACGGCTCCTATCAGTTCAGAGTGATGCCATTTGGACTCTGCAATGCTCCGGCTACATTTCAGAGACTTATGGCATCCGTATTGACCGACCTCATAGGCACCATCTGTCTTGTATACCTTGACGACATCATCGTCTTTAGCAAGACATTCTCAGACCATCTGGCGAATCTCAACTTGGTTTTCTCACGGCTGCAAAACGCGAACCTGAAGCTCACACCGAAAAAATGTTCGTTGTTTACAAGACAAGTAGAATACCTCGGCCACATCATTTCGGCAGATGGGGTTTCTACAGATCCTCGGAAGCTCTCTGCTCTAGCTGAATGGCCAGCCCCAAGATCAACCACAGACGTGCAAAGCTTCATTGGGTTGGCATCGTACTATCGAAGATTTATCCCCAGTTTCGCTCACATTGCCAAGCCTCTGTATGCCCTGACTGAGAAAAAGGCGAGGTTCGTTTGGTCTTCTGAATGTCAGCTTGCGTTTGAGACACTCAAAACTGCACTCACGTCTCCGCCAACACTTGCGTATCCAAAGGACACCGCACGCTTCATACTCGACACCGATGCCAGCGCTTCAGCTGTTGGTGCTGTGTTATCGCAAGAACAGGACGGACAAGAACGCGTCATTGCCTATTACAGCAAGGTCTTTACGAAGCCCGAACGCAATTACTGTACCACCCGACGCGAATTGCTGGCCATCATAAAAGCCATCACTCATTTTCACCATTATCTACTGGGTCGGAAGTTTATTATTCGTACCGACCACGCGTCATTGACATGGATGCTGAGTTTCAAGACCCCTGATGGTCAGGTCGCCCGCTGGCTGGAACGCCTGCATCAATACGACTTCGACATCCAGCATCGTGCCGGCTCACTTCACACCAATGCCGATGGTCTCTCCCGTCGTCCATGCAGTGCAAAGTGCAAGCAGTGCTTGAGAATTGCAAAACGCAGCTTCGACTCGCTCAACGTACTGAACAACCTCCCCTGCGACATTCAACAGTGGACGTCGGAAAGCCTTTCTGATGCTCAACTTGACGACCCGGACATCGGCCCATTCGTCAGATGGAAGAGACAGAATAGCAAGCCCCCTACTAATGAAGTGTCCAGGTTGTCTCCGGCCCTCAAGAGTTACTTGGCGCAATGGGACTCCTTGTTTCTGCGGGACAGTGTTCTTTACCGACGCTGGGAGTCCGCTGCAGGTAACTCTGTTATCTGGCAACTGGTGCTGCCACGAAGATTTCGCTCCCAAGTATTTCATCAGCTGCACACTAGCCCTGAAGGAGGGCACTTCGGCGTGAACCGCACGGTCAAAAAGATTCGGCAACGCTTCTACTGGCTGCAGTGCCATAGTGACGTGAAGCAATGGTGCCGTCAATGTGACATGTGTGCCTCGCGTAAAGGGCCTCACGTAAAACAACGAGCACCACTTCAAGAACATGTGACGGGGGCACCTTTTGAACGCGTTGGCATTGATGTACTGGGGCCGTTCCCTCGATCTAAGTTTGGCAACAGGTTCCTTCTAGTCATTGTTGACTATTTCACCAAGTGGCCGGAGGTCATTCCTATCCCAAACCAAACCGCCTCCGAGATCGCCGACGCTCTGGTGAAGAACTGGATTACCCGGTATGGAATCCCCTGAGCATCCACTCGGACCAAGGAAGGAACTTCGAATCTCGAGTGTTCAAAGAAGTTTGCGAAATTTTCAACATCACAAAGACAAGAACGACGCCTCTCCACCCGCAGTCAAACGGCTTGGTGGAGAGGATGAATCGCACCATTCTACAACATCTATCCATGTTCGTGAATGATCGTCAAGATGACTGGGATAGCATTGTACCTTTATTTTTGTACGCATACCGCACGGCTGCTCATGAGGTTACTGGTTACACGCCTGCCACAATGCTCTTCGGTCATGACCTTCGCATGCCCTGTGAGGTAGCCATCCCACGAGCACCGGAACCGGCCACAGACCCTGTGTCTTACGTAAGTGAATTAAGAACAAACCTCGAACGGATGCACGCATTTGCTCGGCAGCGTTTAGCAAGCGGTCTGACTCGCATGAAGACACAGTACGACGCGCATGTCACAACACGCCCGTTCTCGCCAGGTGACAAAGTGTGGCTCTACAACCCGATTCGAAAAAAGGGCTGTCTCCGAAACTACAACGCCCCTGGCAAGGACCTTTCACCGTCATCAAACGTCTCAGTGATGTGGTCTATCGTATACGTCGCAACAATCGATCGAGGGCCCTTGTGGTCCACCGCGACCGGCTATCTTTGTACGAAGGACTTCGTTAAGCCTCACTGAAGCTTCAAAGGACAGGAGGGGATAGTGTAGCGGAGAAGACGAAGACGAGCTAGCAACGCGACAGAAAGAGCGCGCGGAGGTTGAGGCAAGGATGATAGAAGATGACGGACGTTCTGTCCTGTAATTAAAGAGTTTGAAAGCAGACATCTGCTTCAATATAACTATTATCAGAGACCCTGGCTTGTTTTTCATATCAGGTCTGTAAAAACAAGCGATGATTCTAAGCAAAAAAGCAGTTCAAAGGTGGTGAAGAGTACCCAAGGTTTGCGACCATTCCGGTGGCGTTTATATAATTGCAAAAACACTCCAAAAGCCGGAAAGCATGTAAAAAATGTAAACGCCATCTTGACAAAAAAAGCTGCATTAGGTGTTTTTCTTTTTATGCGGGAGGCATCATCATACCACACACAGCAAGTGAGTGTTTGTTCCTATTCGGGTGGTGACGACGTGTTAGGGGAGAGATAAGAGGTCGGCATTTTGCGGTCAAAATGATTCCTCGGCGCTCTCAAAGGCTGGTCGTTGAAAGAGGCAAAAAACAGGAGGAGGGGGGAGACTTTGCCGCCGTTGGGGGAGAGATGGGTCATAAATGACCGGGGGGATATATGGGAAGCGGGAACGCATCCGCCGGCGCTGTTCTTTCGGGGGAAATGTCCCTGCATGCATAGGGCAGGGACAACGGTACTAGTTGTGCTCCATCTTGTCGCAAGGGTTGTACCCCGATACGAGAATCTTCTGAGGTTCCCACTTTTCTTCTTCGCGATTGTTGCGATCCCAGCAAAGTTGAACGAATGATCGACAATTTCTGTCATGGAGGCGGGTCGCGTCTGTCGTATAGATGACGTCTCGTTGGTATTCCCCCGCTCTTGTTTTTCTCCCGGGTCCGGTCACGCCAATTTAGGATGAATCGAAGTGGTGACACGGTATCTTGTAGATGACACCTCTTGCCATGTCCACAGAGGTGGACCATTTTGGCTTGGGTACAGCGTTCGCTTTGGTTGCGCAGGGTTTATCGAAATTTCGAATTCATAACGGCTTTAGAACGCATCTAAGTGATTCTGAAACGCCACTGACGTAAGAAATGCATACGAGATTGCGCTCCCTCTGAAGTCGGTGACTGCACATTCTGCTTTATTTTATTGCCCACGTATCACAAAACGTTTGGGAAAGGTACGTTTTTTTTTTCTAAAGACGTTATGTACAAACCTGTGCTCGTTAGCGCCTTATGAGGTATACTGAGCTGAGAAGTTACATTGACGCATAAAACGCCTAAGCTACGTAGAAGTTTTGGCTGGTGACCGGTTAACAACATAGCATACTTGGTAAAGCAACACACGAAAAAACGGTAAATGTTTTGCTTTTTTTATCGCTTTTATAAACTTATTTTGAAGGATAAAAATTGCATGATAATTTTTGAGCTGAAAATGAATGTAATCACGGGTAATTGTAGACAAAAGTATGCATTTGCAGAAAGTATACAAAATAACTTCGACCTGCTTGTTGAAAATCATTATATCGGAGAAAATCATTTATCGGAAAGGGAAGATGTTTTAACGGAAGACTAAAGGAAACAAATACGCGTATTGGCATCTGCAAGCAGATCGCAATATTTTTTATGGTAACCGGACAAAGTTCACCCGTTTTTCACTGACCCGCACAAATGCTGGCCTTTTTTTGTTTGTTGCTACCTGGACGAAACACAGGCTGGGATAAAGTGCGGACGGGATGGAGATTGCACCCTTTTATGAGAACTGGTTTTCATGCAAATTTGTCGACAGATACGCCATAACAGGCAGGAAAGCCTCGATTTAGGATCAAAACATTAGGACACCGAAACTTACTGGAGCTATGTGAGATCAAGCTTGCTTGACTCAAGGTATGCCGAACCATCCTTTGCAAGAAAATTCGTGAACGCAAGTTTTTCTGAAGTTTTTTTTTTCACCTGAAGAGTGACCGAAGAAGCGAAGTCACCGTTCGTTGTCCTCGCTTTTTAGTGTGCTCATGTCAAGCTAAACGACCATGTAAATGTTAGGCGCAATGTGTCTTCATTACTAATGCATAGGTTTAGTTAAGGTGCAGGCTAACATTTGATATCAATGTCTAAGAAAATGAAAATATTTTCGTCACCGTGCATCGTGAATGTATTTTAAAATCAAGGGTTATTTCAGGGTGATGTGAAAAGAAAACTGAAACAAAACTGTAATAAACACACCAGGGAGTTGGCGAATATTTAAAAAAAAATGAAGGAAGGAGAGTTAAGTTTTTGAACAAGTACAAGACAGATTACTAATTTAGAAAGCTGTGCGGGATTTTGGACAGACTGGCGTTCCATCCACCACAGCTTGTGCCCGAAGGCGTAACCTACATGAAAGAAAGGTCTACCGGTGACATGGGTGACCTGCTGGACTACATTGACTGCACGCATGTCAATGGTCCCTTCCGTTATGCTCGTGCTCCTTCTGCGGCGGCACCCGGAGCGAATTCTTCCCTTTGCCTTACTGTGCGCCGACGTCGACTGAAGTTTCCCCAAATGGTGGAATATGTACAACGCGACTCTTCAAGAAAAACACCGGACAGACAACACCTGCGAAGGATGGAATACCGGGTTCCAGCAGCTTGTCGGCCACGCCAATTCAAGCGCCTGGAGCGTGATTGAATGCCTGCAGAAAGATCAGGCGCTCGTTGCCACGGCATTGACACAAGCCCGGAGAGGTGAACCCCCAGAGAAGTGGTTGCGAAAAACCACTCTGCGCCTGCAGAATCGTTTAAAAAATATTTTCGACGGGTTCCAGGTAGACTGATACCTACCAAGACTGCTGGAGCTAGTAAGAGTCTGCAATCGCTTCCAACCAGTCGATGAATAAACTTGTTTCTACTCTAATAAATGAAAATTCGCCGGTGAGATTTAATACATTTCATTTTAGGGCCGCACCATTTCCCTCTTGGAATGCATCACAAGAAGGCAGTTGTAGACTGGTTTGCCTTCTTCGATTTGCAACATCGCACTTGCGCCACCTAAGTTGTTCGCACTCAGTGTTAAGACCAACATGGCATATTTTCTTGGTGAGATTTTTTCCGGGCCTGAAAAAATGGGTGAGCATTTGTCCGTCGAGCTTTTGTCCAGTGAGCTTCTGTCCGGTGAGATTTTTTTTCCGGTGAGCTTTCCTCCTGGATTTGTTTCACACTGCGCAAGATGCAGCCGCGAAGCTTTTCTTGGAAATACAACTATCTTATAAAGACCAAGTGTAATGACCAAGCGTGAAATTATGGAAGCTTTTCACGTGGCTTCCGGAAGGAATGGCATGTGCGTTAGTGAACTCTCAATAGATTTAAAGAAAAGAAAGAAATCTTTTGAAAATCTCGCAGCCCAACAGGGCAGAGATCAGCTCCAGGGTACCAACAGCATAAATGAACGAACTACCAATACCAGCTCTCTACAAATTATATAAAACACATTGATTGTCCCAGTCCTTTCCACGATTTTTCAGATCAATACGCGTCATTTAAAACTCCAGCATTTTTTTTTCGTTTCCTAAAAACACCTGTGTCTACAATTTCCCACGAGGTCACTATTTTCGAACTCCGAGATTTATTAGCAATCTTTATCCCTCTAAAGAGGTATATAAAGTATGACAAAGAAACGAAAAATAAACAGTTGTTAGTCTGCGCTTTTACAAGAGCCTCATGTTCTTATTTGCCTTCCATATCGTCTCATCGTTTACATGTTTATGTGCTCAGAAAAACTTCGCAACGCAGTAAACCTCATAATGTTAAACCAACAAGCGCAGATCCAAGCATCGTTAGCACCATAGGTTGCTTGAGAAGGAATAGCGATGTGATCTATACAGGAAGTACCGCACAACACAGATTACATGTTGTATAGGGGCATGCGAACAGAAAGTCCGAAAATTGCTGTAATCAAATAGTCACTCCCGAATGCACAAAGGTCTGGTTGTTTTATTATTGCGTGAAGTTGGTGTCATTGTTTTCTTAATCGCTTATATACTGCTAGATGCCTGTCCAGTCACAACATGATACTTACCTCGTCGTGCATCTTTACGAACGCTTAAAAACAATCAATGTGTTTTTATTAAATTTCGTAGGCTACCATACATTTTTCATTTCATTATTTCCTAAGCCGGGCAGCTTTTATCGGATATCTTTTTTTATTTTACCTCTTCCTAAATACTTTGAGTGTGCGGGTGATGTTTTGAACGCAGAACATGCATCTTGTCATATATGCGTGAGCATAGAAAAGAAAGCAGTACTATTTTTTTTAATCTTAATATGTTAGTTTGGTGTTATCTTTCTTTTGATTTTCTGCATGAAAATAAGTTACTTATCCAGTCTTACTGCGTGGTTCCTGCCATCTTATTTTGTTTTCAAGATGTACAGTGATCGACATGCACGTAAATCACCCCTGTAAAAAGCGCCGGCGCCGTGCTCAGGCAGACCATGGCAATCATTGAATATAAATGCATAGATGAAGCTTTCAAGCAAGCTTTTAATGCAATAAATTCGAACGAAAAACACTGAAAGTGGTAGAACTTTTCATTAACATGATTAGCACATGTTCCAAACTTTTACTCCTTATTAATATTTAAACTTTTTGCTCTTACAATAAAGCGCCTAAAAAAATGCACTCCCATTTCCCTCTTGGAATGCATTACAGAAGGGCACTTCTAGACTGGTTTGCCTTCTTCGATTTGCGACATCGCACTTGCTCCAACTGAACCTATAGCGCACATCATAATGGTGGATCATAAAGGGTTATGCCTACAGAGGCCCATCAATTAGAAAAAGTACGTGTTTCACTCGTTAACAAAGCAGAAAAATGACTCCGCAGTTACACGGGCAGACACGAGCAACCGCTGACTTGAAGGGTAACAACGCGCGATGCCGGCTTGATATGTGCAGGAACGTACTGACTGGCACTTAGTGTAAAGTAAAAGGCGCCTCTAAAGGGAGTGCTATTGACGGGACCCGTCAAGCCGGGTTAGCGCCAGTCTCCCCATAACGGTCATCATAGGGCAATATTACGATACACATTGGCCTTCATGAATGGCAGCCACTAGACACGTGACCATCAAGGCTATATTTTTCACTAAGGCTGACGTGATTTGAAAGGAAAGTATCACCGGTTTTCAGCGGAGGGAGAGCTTCCCCGCAGTCAGACGGATGATGAGGCAGCGGCGGCTTTCTGCCCCCCCCCGCCCTCCCCCTCGCGCGACTTAGACTAGGCGAATAACTGCGCAGATGGGTCATCCTTGTGATAGTTGGACCATCTGCAGCGTTGTATTTGTTTCCCAACAATTATTACCCAATTAGTGCTTCAGAAAACAAGCGGCAATGTGTGACCGCTAGCACTCAATTTGGTGTTGAAAGTTTTCTGGTCCTCTACATTAACATTCTTGCGTCAATATTTTTCGACTCGATTGGAGCATCAACGGCCAATCTAATCATTCGATCGCATTTATACAGCAAAAGATCCATCCCGTGACTTACAAACTAAATACTGGAAACCAATACCTTAACCTTTATAAACATCTCAATTCACGAAACAATGTCACATGCTTTCTATTTTGAAAAAACGCCCCTGAAGAAAATATGTGCCTATAAAGTAAAATATTACGAAGCATATGTGTACGTTAAAAAATGTGTCTCAAAATATGTGAGCATCTGTAAAAAAATAAGTTGCACCGCTAATACTCGCATGACAAATTGCTGTATTAGTTATTGCAATTATAAACCCTCCATTCTCAAGTAAAGAAGCAGCAGAGTAGATAACAAGAACAATCTTGGGCTGCAGAGTCGGTTCGGGAAATAATGTTACTTTAAATGTATCGAAAGAAATAAAAGAACACTAATGTCAGGCGTTTAACACGAAAGAACCAGTGAAGCTCGCTAGTCGGCTAAATCATCGCGGCCCTTTCCAGCACACTGCACAAAGCTGGAAACATAAAAGCCTTTTTACAGAGCAGTAAAAATATAATTTCTCTCTAGTTTTGTCTTTTGTTTGCATGTAATATTGAAATCGTTCAATTGCCTTCTTATATCCAAATATGGCGGGCGGAGCGTCGGATTCAGACGAGCCTTTTTTAGCCCAAACGACACGTGCGTTGTTTTTTCACGCGTACATTGGTTTATTACGCGCCATCAGGAAGACGTTCTAAACAAAAATAGTGCATTTGGTCTGCCCAAATTTGTCTGTTATAATTGCGGGAACCCATCCCTTTGAAATATTTATGTCTGAATGAAAAGAGTGGTTAGCGAAACGAACAACTTCAAGGAACGCTGTTCGTGGACGATGACGACTAGACGGGAGTAGGTCATTGTGCAACAGCGCAAGCTAGCTGCTTTGGTGCCACTACAATTCTGCAAACCCCTGAATAAAAAAGCAATCAATAAACAAGTCGGGCTTTTGAACCATTATCACGACAACGCAACAAATAAAAACTTGCGCTATGCAGTGGCAGAACGACAAGTGCTCGAAAAGTCAGTAGGAATAGTCTACGAGGGAAGCTCCTCCAGCCTAGGCCGAGTCCCCCAGCCGATCCTTTAGTGCCGTCGTCTTGCGGGCTTCTTCGTCCCCCATTTTCCTCTATTTCGTTAAGAAGTTGTTTATCACTAATTTATTGCGCTTTTCCGGTTAATTCGCTAATGACATGAACTAATATAATATTTTAGACGGCAAAGGTCTTGTTAACAAGACTGCGGTGTTACTTTTGATATTTAAAATTGCTCGGACTCTCTTCAACGCCACTCGTGTGGAGTTTTAATGACAGCGTACAGCGAGCTCCATGTCGGTTTCTTTTGTCACCCATAGTAAACAAAAGGGCGAAAAAGACGGGTAAGGCCGGAGGAACATGCAGAATAGATTACGCTCTTCGCCGGACTGTGGTTCACAATTGTGGCGCAATTTTATTTTCTCTATGAAACACCAACTATCGCAGACATCAACAGTTTTCCCCTTTACGTTCTGCCGCCCACTAAATTCGTGGTGTCGCGGAAATTCGCGTATGATGTTGCAACACAGATTATTTGAGAACTTACACTGTATATGTCATCATGCTGGGCGCTTATGCAATTCATACCAACACGGAAAATATATGAGTGCTCTATCGGTATATCTTCCCTTTCTTGTACCACCACACATGCATCGAGAATGATATCATCAGAGAAGACATTTCGAATACCTTTCTGTGGGTAGTGACGTACGATAGGGCATCCACCTGCAAAAAAAATATAGCAATAGAGTCATGAAAACGTTAGAACAAAGGTACATCCCCATTGAAAATAACACATCAGACATTATGCGCTTTGGGACCGTCCCAACCCTTCAAATTCGTTTAGCCAATCAAAACCTTCAACCCACCAAACTACTTCAGCCGTTCAACCCTTTAACTCTCCGATGATCATGGGTCAAATATTAAAGTGTAAAGCGTTATTGGAAGTTTTCACACATCGAGTTGCTACATTACGTTGTAAATAAACCATACAATAGGCACCTACGTGTAATTCAGCCCGAACGCAAGCAGTTGTAAACAAAAGCGACCAGACCAATTAGGAACAACAAAATCCTTTGTCGAAAATAATATCTTGCAAGGTACTCACAACGCCACTGGGTAAATTCCTGAGAGGTACAGTAGTTCCACTAATACAACCAAGCACTTGCACCATATACAGATATTTACAGTGTCAGAAACACTTAGAGAGAAACCATAAACTCGAACCCAACGTAACCCGGCGTTAACATATCTTGATCATGGTATGGGGTGTTCGCACGTGGGAGGAATGACACGTTTTGCTCAGTAATTCTCAACACCTTGTAGCAGCGCCATGTTTTTGCTCGGAGCCATACTGACATCGACATTCCGTGAGGATTGAGGAGCTTTAGCTCGGGCTGCAGAAACAATCCCAGCATTGGTTTGGGATCTCTTTGCGATTGATGGTATTTTGTTCTCGTGTTTGCAACTTAACATATTTACTCAGCGAGATACCGGCAGTAGCATTGCGATAGCCTAACTTACTTTGGCTTGCGCTGTTGCTAATGTCGTCGAAGTCAGCCGAATGAGTTTTAATATTAATATTAACGTACTCAAGCCGCTCCTTACCCAACTGATTTTATATTCCGTGTTATTTGTGTTGCATCCAGCTATCTAATAAACTTCTTCCTTCTAGCAGGAGGCTGTTCGTCATCTTCTACATCTGCAGGCGCTGCAGCCACAATCAAGTATTGCTGTTCCACTTGCGCCTTTATTTCTACATTCTCCTGAGTTCGAACCGAGCCCTGTTGTCGAGACAATGACCGCTAAAACATCTGATATCACCGATATCCCTCTCAACTCCCTGTCCATCAGGCGAATACCAGAATCGGGAAGGGAGCGCCACTGGTGTCACCAATCACTGACGTCATGCAGGTTTCTCCCCGAAGAGGTTCCCAGTGTCAATAGCTTGAAATGGTGTCGTCCCTGTTCCGTCGCTTTGGCGTCTTAGGCGCCTTCTATTTTTTCTGTATAAATTTCTGAAGCCGAGCAGACGAAAAGGCACAGTAAGCAGGACACTGATAGACCTCTTTTGTGATACGCAAACTATGTTGCTTTGGAAGGTAAGTCCCACGCATGAGAATGAAAGCCCACACCGAACGTCTTCTCGCTGCGGTGGCCCGATAGAAATGTCCGAGAGGCTTTCCCGACGCCAGCATACCCAAGAGTCACGTGATCTTTTCTTCGGTTACGTATCATTCTGGCTATTATCGCGTTACTGATATCGAGATACTGTATCTCGTTAATTTTTGGTATCTTGTAAATTTAACTCGTTAGATCTTCAAAAAAAAGTGTCTGCAACGGTAACTTTGTTACTTTTTGTAAAAGTAACAAAAAAGCAACCGCCGCGTTACTGTTACCTATCGTAGAAATGAACCCTGTCTCCCTCAATGGAAACAGTGGTGTTGAGCCTACATGGAAGAAAACGCAGATTTCAGCTTTCGACAGGAAAGCAAAAATAAAATAAGAAATATAGAGTGTTTCGTTTGCTGCACACCTTCGGCTCAGGGGGCAGGCATTTTTGCACCTTTGCCTTCATTTTCTTTTTTCCTGCTGCGGGGACGCCGATTTCGAACTTGTTTTCTTTTTTTGTTTCAAACCCTCGCGTTACCCCCTCACTCCGTCTTCACCCTTTCTGATCTCCTCAAGCACCCCTGCTTCATCCACGCCTTCCCAAAGCGTCAAAAATAAACACTCGACTCAGGTATACGCAAAGACACGATCAACCGTCCAGTGTCGAACGCTGCGATACGGGTCGCCCGCGACCCTACATTTTATTTGCACGTGCGCTGCGAAGTACGTGCGAAGAGGCTATAGTCTCCAGGCTCCCTTTACAAAGCCGAGCCCTGGAATCAGAGTTCGTGTTTTTATTCGCACACTTGCCCTCTCCCAGGGAACATGCAAGCGGGGCACGGTTCGATGACCGGGTATGCCATAATTGATGTAGTCTACCGTTTAAATATTTAGTTTTTTGGATTGCCTAGAAATAATTAAAAATAAAAAGGAATGTATTTCGCGGTTGACTTGCACTTATTCTGTTCATTCCTTTCTTCGATTTCCATACTTGTGGTACTTTCCACATCATCCGGTTGCAAATTGTCTGCCCTCCTTTTTCCTTCCCCATTCTTGTAATCGCCCGGTCTGTTCGTCTTGCCTTGTCTGTATTGCGATTCCTTTTTAACTGTGCAAGAAGAAAATATGCGCTAAGGAGGGCAAGAAAAAGAGAGAAGCAATGACTTTAGGAGACAAAGAAGAAATAGTTGGAGGATAATTGATCCCAATCCTTTATTGAAGATGTCATCATGTTTGACGACGGGCACGCGTTACACTGACCGTGGTACGAGAGACACTTTTTACCTCGTCTAAGTAAACGAAGACAACTTATCTGCCCGCTGTAAGCACTGCAAAAAATCAACATACAGCCAGAGAGTCATCGTCATTTAATCTAAAAAAAATATCTTGGGGTAAGTTTGATACCCTATTCATCGAGAGTTCCGCCGGGCCGCATGTATTACTTATCTTTATACATTGGCTCTCCAATCGTGCTTTTGGGTATTTGATCGTAAGTGTTGTTTTGTGTATTACTTCTTTCAGAAGAAACACCCAACCGCCCTTTAGAAACTTGACTGCCGGAAAAGAAAGGGAGAATCTTCAGAGCTACATTCGATGCCTAAAACTTCTGGAACAAAGAGTTAAGCACTTGAAAGATTTCTCGGTGTTGAAGACTGGCGGCTTCGGTGTCGTGTCATGCCGGAAGTTGATCTCTATCGCAGGATCATTGGTTTTGTCTTAGAAAGCTTACAGTGCTTCTCTTTGTGAAAAGCAAGCAACTCCAAGACCTGATTCACTGCCCGCAACCATTAAGGGAGGCGCGGGTCTTAAAATATCAAAACATCGCAAAAAATGCCATTTTTCAAAGTTCACGATTTTGAGGCCTATATAGTCCAGTGTATGTCCCCACAAAATATAAATGCTACATTCATTCTCTAAATAGGAAAATAATGAAATTTGTAAGCCTTGACGGACCCGACTTCAAGCCTCAACTTTGAAATATCAACAAAGTTCAAGCCGTCTGAGCTCCACAACGGCTCAACCGATTGCAGCCATCTCGGTCTTGTTTTCGAAAGCTGGTTTCCCGCGCTTATATTTCCCGCACTCGAAAGCGGCGTACCCCTCGAGGCCGTGGCGTCATCGATGGCGGACGAAAGGCCGTCACCAACGCTAGAAAGGCGCTGATTAGTCAAAGCGCGAGCTCCTCCGAGGCGCAGCTCTCTCATTGGCCAAGACGCGCGCCTCCTCTCCCGGCTTTCCCGGCGCGGCGTCCCAGTCGCTCCGCGGGCTCGGGCGTCGTCTGCTTTCACTCGCTTTGCCGTTCGAGACGCACTTTAGGTTCGCACTTATCTACTTTCTATATCGATATTTTCAGTGTTTTCTTTGTGCTTCCTTGTCTTTCGTATGTACCCTCTTTGCATTGTTCGCGTAAATATGTTGATACCCCCTCTTTGTTTAGCTTTCCTTTTTGCGTATATATGGCTTCCTGCATAGTTGTTCTTTGTTTCGTTCTGCGCGCTTCGAGTTTCAATGGCTGGGGACACCGGTTTGAAAGTCAACACGCAGAGGCTAAGCAAAAGAGGAGACGTGCGTGGAACAAGAAGACCTCCGCATCGACGACAACCTTCGACTTCGCCGATGCCGCAAGCCGCTCTACCGCTGCCGGACCGACTGGATCAAGTTCGTGTTCAACAACTTCGTCGATGCCTAAGAAAAAAAAAAAAAAAACTAAGAAAGCCTTTAGGTCTAACCAATTGTTGCATATGGGGCTGCTTTCCCTACTCGTGTCCCTTTTTTAGTATGAAATTCACACCAAAGGCATCCCATCTAAAGCTTCAACATTGTTAATTATGCATACCCAAATTTCGAAGTCTATTTTCCCAGCTTTGTTTTTTTCAGCATATTCTCCGGCCTGGTAGGCTTTTTGATTCACTTACGGTCAACCGATTTTCATAAACTTGGTACTTTTTTTTTAAATGAACTAGACTGCAATCTAAAGCAGCTATTTTTATTGTGGTATTTTTTGGTATATGGAACAGGCATTTCATTATTATACATTCTTATAGCCTCTATTATATGTCTTCTGTTCACAGGAATTCTTTTTTGGTGATTATGTGGTGCTAAATAAATAAAAATATCTTTAGCTTGTATGACATTTCTTTAGGAAGCAATTGATACCTTTTTGCATTAATATTTAATAAGGTTTTTGAAAACCCAACCTGAAATTAGCTGATTAATATTTTATTTTGTTGACAAGTTTTGACAAAGAAGACATATCTGACATCTGATCGCGGTTATTGAATCAGCATAGTAAACTGCCTGCCTGTGCAAAAAATCCCAAATAGACATAAACACAACATATTTTTGCGAACCCATTTCCTCCCAATGTGATTTTATCAAAATTTCACTCATTCCTTACTTCTTTCGTATTTTTTCAATGTTCCCATAAATAGATTACATCTTTTTTATGTCAAATTGTTCAGGAAGACTTACACTACACCATGACAGCAATTATTATTTATCATTCTTCAAAGAATTTTCTATGTTTAATGTCAAATCTTTAGCCTTGATTTTCTCATCTTATTTTTGTCAACATGCTTAGCCTTACGGGGGTTTTCATGAGGTTTTTATCGTTGCATCCTTAACATTTTGATACTGTTTTATTCAGAAAGGACTGGACTACGGAGTAAATCTATTTTTTTACAGTTTACAGTGAAAAAGAAATTATGATAAACAGTGTGACCTCATTAGTGTCCTAATTGGTAATTTAGCCAATTGTTATATAATAGTTTAATATTGTGAAAATACAAATAGCATTTTAATGCATGGAAAGACATTATGCTATGCATCTACATTAATAAAAAAAATATTGTTTGTTCGAAAGTGTTTTTACGACACGTAAGAAATTACCAAATTAGGCAACGCTATTTTTATAACTTGAAAACTAATTGAGATATTTTAAAACCGATTTTATTTTTGAATTGAGAAAGAAGAAACACACATGGGCAGGGAGTTTCATTAAAATGACGGCAAAAATAAAATACTATTTTCTAGAACCAGTGTCTCGCCTTTAGGACGGTCATAACGCGAAATACATTGGTGGCACAAATATAAAATGACAATTGGAAATAGAGACGCCATTGCTCGAGCCCTTAGAAAAAGTCTCTCTCTTCTGCTCCCAGCCGGCTATTGGTCAGCCCTTGATCGGTAAGAATCGACATGCCGTCGGTTAAAAGAAAGGTGTAAAAATGTGTCGCTTCTTTAAGGAATTATATCGGCGTCCCAGTTCACTAACTTGATGACACTCTGAGGTTAAATCTGCGGCATCGACGTGCCAACAGATTCATGGTCGTCACATGTATGACGTTGTGGAGTCCGCCCTCTCTGTGACCTTCGCCGAGTTCAAGATCATAAATATGATCTCTCTGGTTGTGACGCATAATGATTCCAACTTCGTCAAAGCGATGAGGTACATGAAATTGTTTTTTTTTCTTTTTCTGTTGGGCGAAAGCTTGTTGTGGTTAATTTGAATTCTGAGATCTTATAAATACACAATTGAAGGGTCCACGTAGTGCTTTTCTTTCTTTCACAAGATACTACTCAAGAAGAACCCTTATTAAGTTCACAAACATTGAAACCGTTTTGGTTTTTGGTTAAAGTCACCCTGAAACAAAAGGAAACAACATAAAAAACGGGCAAACACAACGACGTATCAAAACCTAGCTGTGGCTTGAGACGTCATTGTGTTTGTCACATTTTTTCTCTTTACTCAGAATGACTATAACAATGATCGCTCACCAGTTCACCCGTGCTTTAACGCTCGTTTGATTGCGTTAGTTTTTCTATTCATGCACTTGCATTCGCTGAATCTTTTGAAGAGCATCGAGCAGTAATTAAGTCCTCAACGCGCGGTCAGGAAGTCGGTCGGATGATCTGCTGTCTATTACGTGTCGCCAATGTTTTTCATAGCAACGCGCTAGGATTGGCAGTTAAGGGAACGTGTGCAATGCTCCGGAAGTTAGAGTCCGGCTGCTTTTATCGTCGTTACAGGAATTCGCTACAAGCTCCAGCGCGAATATCAGCCAAGGCACTGAGTTTGACGGAGCCAACCCATGTGGTCACTCAGTGCTTGCGCCCAATGCTCGAGCCGCCTTCCACTATCGTCAGCTGAAATTATCCTCAAGACTGGGTCAACGTCATAGTTTCCACGAGTGCAACATTTAGGTCTCAAAAAGAAAATATTAAAATAAATTCTCTGATTGTATTCTTGAAATTACATACCAAACAAGTTCCTGACCCAGTGGTTTTAAGTTGGACTTGTGTAAGTACGCGTTTTAAATCCTTGACATTCAGGCTATACAAGATGATTTCACTCACCCTTTTTAATTTGTCTGAAAAGCAGAGCTGGAGACCAGTGAGGTTCTTGATTCAGGCAAAATTACTCTAATCCCGCCAGACCATATTCCCCCTCTACATTATCATCAAAACGAGGTAGAAATATAGTGTTTCTAAAGCCCTTCATATCGTAACCAGCGAAATCGGAGGTTACGTCAATGAGACTTTCAGTGTCTGGATTCCTCATTAATTGATTATGGTATATTTTTGATGTTGCTACTTTGTATAGATACCTTTTTATTTTAATTAGCCACTTTGGAGAGAGGGGACACAAGGATCAGGAAGCAGACACCCCAACTGCTGAAGACCCGACGAGCCTCTTGAATATTTGCCTGGTCATGAACAACAACTCCTCAAGCGAAGTGCTGCAGCGGCCCACGCAAAGAAGGTGCGCCCCGTATGCTTTGAACTTAATGGCGACGGTGGATTTAGAGAGAGTGTGGCACGGTCAGCACGCACCGTCAAATGACAACTCTCGCGTTCGGAGAACTGAAACTTGTTCGGAATAAGTAAAGCCAGGGCACTTGAGCGGCGGAGTTCTCAAAAAGAAAAAGGGAGGTACTTTCCGGTTTCTAACGCTACTCGCTTGAATTCACTCTACATTGAAACGAAGTTAGTTGACGAGGCCCAGAATGACAAGATGGAGGCTGTCTGCGAGGTCCTCGCACTGCGGCGTCTGCAAAAAGACAATCAGAAGACAATCGAGGAGGACTATTGCAAGTTTTTCACAAAAGCTGTCTCACGTATATTTGCGATATTTTAATGCGCTTTTTTATTCCTTAGATCATAAAAGGGATGCCAAGGCACTCGACATCATACAAGGTGAACAGTACAAGTTCCTTGGCGCTTTGGGGCTGACATTGGTGGCGATAATGCGGCAGCTACATTCGCTACGCTGTGCTCAAGCTTTGCAGCCCGCGTGTAGACGCAGTAAAAATCACGGTGATGAGATGTCAGTTATTTATTCTTCGGAAAAGGTGCGACCTTTATGTTAGATCCGTTTTGTACAAAGGTACGTCTGCCAAGTAGGCTCTTTTAATGATTATCAAGACATCTAATGCACGTATTTTCATTAAATTAAAGGCAAAACGACTGAAATTATTTAGTACATATTAGAAGTTAAGTACCTTGGCCACAATATTCCTACATATTTTTATTGAGGCATGTGTCATATGGCGAATACCGTGGACGTAACAGCATCCGCGCTTGTACTGCTACCCGCTGGTGAAACATTTGTTTTTAATGTTACACATGTGTGTAAATCATTCTATTCCATTTCTGGATTTTCTGAAAACCTCAGGTTCGACGAGCTCCTTCTGCCTGCAGTGGTGTATCTAATTTTTTTTTAAATCTTGATGGATGAATGAAGGTCAAAAAACGCGTTCCCAGCTGCTTCTTGAAAGAAATGCAGCGCACTCCGCCTTTATCACGACGTTACACGGCAGCCAACATGCGATGATAATGACGACTACGACCCTTCCTTGCGGCTGCGTCCTGATGTTGATTTGACCAGTAAAGCACGGCCATAGAAAACTCACACCTCCTCAACTGCGTTAATCAGCCTCGAAGACTTTCCCAGCATTAAGTAGATTATTTTACGCCTCAATACCACACTTCCTTCTAGCGCAACTGTTGAGCATCCTCTCAGCAAGGGGCAAGACATTTTCAGCATCTAGAGGGGAAATCTAAGTGAAAAGAACCCAAAAAAGTAGTTGCCGCTTCGATAAAAAAATAGGAAAAAATAATACCACGGCTTTCTTAAATATATTTTAAAAAATTTAGATTTTTAGAAACCCCAAATAAATGTAAACGTTGCTCACTTTATTCTGTAATTCATATCTTCATTGCATACAAATATGAATATCTTCAAATTATCTTAGTTACTCTGCCGAAGTAAGTGTAGCAGTAACCTTTATTGTTAAGTAAGTGTAACTGTAACTTAAATACATTGTTAGAAAAATAGCTGTAACTGTAAATAATACTTTTAAAAAGTTACCCAAGACTGTAGACGTTAAACCTAATATAATGTGGGTCGTGCTTTGACGAAAAAGATTTGGACAGACACTAGAGGCCTCTCAGCACACTATGACGTGTCTCTTACACAATTTAGAAATTCTTGAAGGGTACATCACACCCCTAGGAATACTTCAACACATATTTGAGATCGTTCAAAGATATTCTAAACATGTGTCGAAACAATAAAATTATGATGGTTCCTATAAAAAGCTTTTAATGATATCACGCGTGTGGCCAAGCAGGTATTTTGGGCAGCCTGATCTGGTTCTGTATATACTGGGCTCTTGCCTATACTCTGCACTACATTAAGTTCAATCGCAGGCAACACACCTTTCCCGAGGAAGGTTGTCCTTTTTCTAGTTTTGTCTCAGCCTGACAGACACCGATCAAAAAACGCTACTCCAAACATCCAGAGGTTTCGTGTTCGCCAAATGTTTTAGATACCGAGTGTAAAGGGCTCTCACAATGATGAATGGTGCAATACAAGAAAGCACCCACTGTTGAAAATTAAGGTTTAAACGATCCTTCCTAGCGCGCGGGCATGGGAGCGCAACAGGAGGAGAAGAAGAAGTTGAAGTAAATCGTTCACCAGAGCTGGGTCGTCCTGTTCCTTTCCCCGACGAGCGCTCTCAAGGCGCAACATTTGGTGCCGATACCCGGGAGTTGAACGAGGTTGGACGCCGCATTGGTGAATATGGAACGACTCAAGAAGAAACGAGCGGTTCGACGCAGCCGGAACACCAAGCTCATAAATGAGATACGAGCTGCGCTACAATCGGACCCCATGAACTCCAAGAGACTTGAAATGTTGCGTGACAGACTGCTTGCTAGCAACGACGAGCTTCGGAAAGTCAATGAGGAGATAGAGCCCCTAATCGACGACAACGACTTGGAGGAGGATTACAACACCGTGGCTGACTTCGAGGACGAGGTCGCAAGGACTGTCAGTGAGGTGCGAGCCCAGACGACACCGCAACCGCCACGCTCCGGAGGCGACAAAGGAAGCAGCTCCCACTTGACTGGAGTGAAGCTCCCGAAAATACAACTTCTGCAGTTCCAAGGAGAGCTTACAAAATGGCAACCATTTTGGGAGCAATTCGACGTCGCGGTACATCGCAACACAAGTCTTTCTGAGCCAGAGAAGTTCCAATACTTGCGCTCGCTTCTCGTTGGACCAGCAGCCAGTATGATCTCTGAACTACAAGCCACTGCGGCATGTTACCAAGATGCGGTAGAGATGCTGACCGAGCGTTTCGGGGATAAACAGCGAATCGAACGCGAATATCTGGGAAGACTGCGGAAGCTACCAGCTGTGAAATCTGAGCGCGACGTACAGGGACTACGGAACGTCTACGATCACGTGCAAACAAACATCCGTGGCTTACGTTCCCTGGGTATTTCGAGTGATACATACGCAGCTATGCTGGTTGATATACTTCTGACCAGCTTGCCATCCCACATCGTAGTGGAGTATTACCGCATCAAGAGCTATATGCCACAACTGGCTACTCCCACTCTCCCCGAACAGACTGCAGCCACTTCCAGTGCTGCGACACGTTGTGAGGCTATGGTTGATACATCAAGGATTACCGGAGAAGAGCAGGCTAAGCTGCTACAATTTCTACGGGTGGAAATCGAGAGCCGCGAGCGATGCTCAGGTGACGAGCGTCCATCAGCGAATATTTCACCATGGGCTTCCAGACCTCGACAGACTGTCTCGATTCCTTCAACACCCACTATATTTGTATTGAGCGCTGAGTAGCACTGTATGCACCAGAATTATGGGGCACCTCTTCACTACCAAATAGGTGTGAATGCCATGTGTGTAGATTTTCGGCACAGGGATTCTTAGAGTTGCTGTATATTACTAAGTGTCAACCAAAAATTAATATTTTCTCAACTCTAAAATAAACTGCACATCGACGAACTCTCACAATTCACCCGAATAAAACACTAGAGGTCCGAACCAGATGTCATTTTATGCACTAACTTTTATTTTTTCAAAAGTTATGAATGATTTTTTTATATCTTTCAGTGGAAAATCGGTTGACGTAGCAGTTAAAATCGCTATAAAGCGACAACAACCGAAAGCGGTCAAAACGAACCCAATTTCTCCAATGAAATTTAAAAAAAATTCACGTATATTTATTTTGTATAAGACAATGGTTTTTGCCAAAATTTGGCATATGGTTTGGATCTCTAATGCTACATTTGAGAGAAGAACGAGCGTTTGTCGATGCATATTGTTTGTACTGTTAAAACGCATATTAAGTTTTTTTTTTGTACACGCTATTTATTGTTTAAAGACAATATGGCAACCGGAACAATACACAAAAACATCACCACATATTTCCCCACGCGTTGAGAGGCTCGTTATGACAAAAAATGCAATCTACCTACCGTTAAAGAACATAAAAAATGTGAACCTACCTCCCCCAAGAACAGGACCCTGACCCCCAGGCATTTCGCCGACACCAAACATGCTTCCTTCTACGCATTCAAAAAGGCGAGGCGATTGAACTCTCTTCTCCTCACAACCAGTGGCGTCACGAGGGTCAGCGGCACCTGGGGCGGTAGCTCGTCGCGCACCCCCCCCTCCCCCCCCGCTCTCGCGTGGCCCACCGAGACTACCCCCACCCCCCCCCCACTTTCGCGTGGCCCACCGAGACTACCCCCCCCTCTCATGGCGCGCCGCGACACCCCCTAAGCCCTGCACCAGGGGCGGTCCTTCCCCCCCCCCCTTGTGACGCCACTGCTCACAACCGAGTTATTTTTCTAGGATCCAGCTATAATTTTAATGAATATAATTTTTATATTAGTAATTATGTGGCCTACTACAATATTTTAAATTATTTTAAACTGGATCAAGTAAAAATGTAACAAAAACTCCAACTGTGTCTATTTTTTCTAGAATCACACGATCACTGTACTACATTGGATGCAGAAGTAACTTCATTGCTTCGTCTTTTGAGGACTAACTGTTTTTATATATTTTTTAATTTGTTTTGATTTAATATAGAGTGATATCGTCACGAATGACAAGTGATGAGGCGGCAACTGACTGGGTAAACTGAACGTTTAATGGGGCAAACTTGTGCCCAAAAATAAAAGGGAAAAGAAAGATAACAAGAGAGCGTCGCGGGCGTCGAAGCTGGCGAAGCAGCAAGATCGAACGCTGAGGCGAAACTGACTGCGGCTCGCCACGCGGAACCCCTTATGTACATGCGTGGGCTTCTGGAATAATCGGCGTAGAAAGTTCGACGCGTAGAAGATTCGGACCTCGAACATGCAACAGGATTCTCGAATTTACCAGAATACTAGTTTGCAGGAATAAACAAAAGATGCGCCACTCCCAGGAATCGATCCCTGGCGTTCTGCGTGGAAAGCACGCGCGATAATCGATAGGCCACGAGCGCGCTGCTTGCTTGGTCAGCTGCGCTCGCAGCAATATTCATCAAGCTAGAGTAACAAATTATAATACAGTTAAATATAAAGCGCTATTATGTGCAGGTATACGAGTGCCAAAAATATGTACCATTTGTCGATTATCTACACTACAAAAAGCAAAATAAGAAATGAGCCTCACAATTGCGACTTCATATCTGTTTAAACTTTTATTGAAGACGCTTGGTCCCGTACTTTTACATTCTCCGTAATTAACAATGTCGCTGTCTAGGTGCGTCCGAATTATAATTCCGTCTACGTGAAAAATGCTGCAAGGTAAAAGAGGTCATTAAAGTAAACAGTTGAAGCATATTTTGCTACACAGTTGAAGACCCACGATGCTCATCGTAAACACACACCGCTAATAAAAATGCTAGTAAACATTGCATGTAAGAGTGCAAAAAATGGCATAACGAAATCATGACATAGGTTCGAATTCGTGTTATGGCAGGGGTGGCGAAGCTGCGGCTCGCTAGCCGCATGCGGCTCTTTGCCTGTTAACGCGTGGCTCGCAGCCTTCCCTCTCCCCGTCCCCCCCCCCCCCCCAACTTCACCAAAAAGGGGAATGGAACGCGTTTTAAATTAAAAGACAGGTTGCGGTTTTGTAGTCTTTTGCTACTACTTCCTTATGTGCAGCTGGAGTGCTTTTGACTCCGATAGGATAAAATTACATCGAGTTTTTATTGCACTAGACAAAAAATCCCCCTCCCCCCGGCTCTTGGGATTTTCGTGCTTTTGTTGGTGGCTCTTGGCCGGGTCAGCCTGGCCTCCTTTGTGTTATGGCAATCAAGGTTTGGTGGCATATTTCTGTAGCAAATAAAAATAAGCTAGGTAAAGAAGGCTTAGTTTTGCAATAGTCTCAAATCATTTGACCTAAATCTTACAGGCACATTATGTTAGCAGTTCAACATTTTCTTGTAATGCATTTCAGTGTAACAATTAAGAGCAGGGTAATTCATTTAGGTTGAGGAATACGGTAGGCTAAGTTCGATTCAAGGATGGACAGTTTCGCGAGAAAAAAATGTTTTGCGATAGCATTTTAAATATATATTTTGTGTTTATATGTTTTCAGGGCTATACAATTGTTCAAGCGTATTCGTTTTATTTCTTTTTTAAAACGTTTTTCTTTGTAATACTGGAATCGTAATATTCTACATCGATGTATCTTGTCAAAAAATTCAAAGAGTCGTTGCGTTTACAAAAAAAAAAGTTCAAGCTGACATGTTTCTTTTTTTACTTGAGAGAAGGGGTGTTGTGTAAAGAGTACATGTTTTGCTATTTTGCAAAGTTATCCCGAACTCTACTCATCCGATTCTCTATTCTGCATATGTAACAAATGTTGCCCCGGACCTGTGTGTCCACTGTTTTTGAAGATCAGAAATATTGTAAGCGTTAATAGCACGCCCAGCCAACAGTGAAAAGAACACTGTTTCATGCAATCATGACGCAGAACAATCGCTCTGAAATGAACACCCACGTTGGACAAGTCCATGATGACATCTCGAAATTATTTATGACCACATAAATTGATATATGCTCTTCTTCCACAAAAGGATGAGGAATGCCACGAAAATTTGCAGTACACCTCTGGTAAAAAGTCTTTTTCTATACATCAATGAACTACTGCTCACTTTTCTTATCGCTTCGCAAAAGCGTGAATCTTACTTTTGTGAAAATAGTATTTCCAGAGCAAAAGCTTGAATGTCGAACCTAAGACTGAATCGTACAGTAATATTTTTCTTTTTCTCGAAATGGTATCATATAATTGTTTACACGATAGTCAAACATATAAGTTATTTCTTCTTTTTTTCTTATGCATTAGTGGCCGCACATAACTAGTTTTTTTAAATTATAATACCACCGAATATAGTATTTGTGAACGTAATATTTTTGTATTTGTCTTTCTGTTAGAACAAAATTTATTCCTGCATTTGTATTTCAAAATCCTTTGTATTTGAAATTTTTTTGCATATTCATTTGCATTTCTGACACATATAGCATTACATTGTTCGATGTGATATTTCAATATCGCCATTTTCGTTGGCTTTGCCTTTTGATCTTGACAAAGTCATGAACACACAATAAGTTTTAGTTGGCCTTGTGGCATGACGCAAGACACATTTTAGCTGGCTTTATCGTGTGTTCATGACACGAACAAAATGTTCATAAAATATATTGTATCAAAAGTTTAACATTTCTGCGAACTCGTTACATGAAAAGACTTAGGTTTTGGTGACCGCATTCATGCGCATTTGAGTAAGGTCACACAGCAATCAAACTTAGGGCATTTGATATGAGCTTATTTTAATGCAACGCGCATGTATTTCAGGACCCGCTCCCCTTCAATCACTCCGCCCAATAGCGCCTACCTATATTCACCAATATTGTCAAAAATGACAAATGATGAGGCGGAGAATAACTAAAGGAACTAAACGTTTAATGAGGGCGAACTTGTGCCCAAAAATAAAAAAGGAAACAGAAGATAACAGCAGAGCGTCGCGGGCGTCGAAATCGGCGAAAGAGCAGAGTCGAACGCTGGGGCGAAACTGACTGCTGGCTCGCCACGCGGAGCCCCTGATGTACACGCGTGGGCTTCTGGAATAATCGGCCCAGAAGGTTCGGCGTGTAGAACTTTCTGACCTCGAACAAGCAACACGGTTCTCGAATTTACCAGAACATTACATTATGATGTCAACAAAAAGGCGTCCCCGCGGCCAGGAATCGAACCCTGGCTTTTCGCGTGGGAGGCAGGCGCTATAACCGTTAGGCCACGCGCGCGCTGCCTGCTTGGCAAGCTGCGCGCGCGGCATTACTCCCCCCATTATAAAGTGCATCGCCCCGATGCAGCACAAAACAAAGCAAACAAAAAGAACGGTAAGCCAAAGAGTCATTTGGAACACATAAAGTCCACAGTACTATCGAGCGTAGTACGGCTTCATGCGCATGACGTGGACGACTTCTGGTCGTGGAGGGCGGCGTGATGATGTCCGTGTTCCATCGGGCATCACCTCGTAGTTCAGATCCCCGAGTCGACGAAGCACTCTGTACGGTCCGAAGTTAGCGCTTCAAGAGTTTTTCGCTGAGACCACGGCGGCGGATCGGTGTCCACACCCACACCCTGTCTCCGGGCTGGAAGTGGACGTCCCGACGACGAAGGTTGTAGCGGCCAGTGTCGATTCGTTGTTGGGCTTGAATCCGGAGTCTGGCGAGCTGACGGACTTCATCTGCCCGTTGGGCAACCACCTGGGCGTCGTCGCTTCCGTCGACAGCCGGTTCGTGGGGTAACATCGCGTTCAGCATTGTCGTCACTTTGCGACCATGAACCAGTTGAAAGGGTGTAACCCCGGTGGTCTCTTGCACGGCCGTGTTGTAGGCAAAAGTGACGTACGGCAACACCTCGTCCCATGTCTTGTGCTCCACGTCGACGTACATAGAGATCATGTCGGCGATTGTCTTGTTGAGGCGCTCCGTCAGCCCGTTGGTCTGCGGGTGGTACGCAGTGGTACGACGATGGCTGGTGTGACTGAGCCGGAGGATTTCTTGGGTCAGCTGTGCCATGAACGATGATCCGCGATCTGTAATCAGAACTTCGGGAGCGCCGTGCCGGAGTACGATGGACTCGATGAAAAACTTGGCGACTTCAACAGCTGTCCCCGAAAGAAGGGCTTTCGTTTCTGCGTACCGCGTGAGATAATCAGTGGCAACGATTATCCAACGGTTCCCCAGGGTCGACGGCAGGAAAGGACCAAGTAGATCTATTCCGATCTGCTGGAATGGTGCAGTTGGCGGGGCAATTGGCTGCAGGAGACCTGCCGGCTTTGTCGGCGGTTTCTTGCGTCGCTGGCACTCGTGGCATGATCGGGTGTAGAGGTGGACAGTTTTGGGGAGCTTGGGCCAGTAATACTTTTCACGAATACGGGCCAGCGTCCGGCTGTAACCAAGGTGTCCGGACGTCGGGTCGTCGTGACATGCTTGAAAGATCTCCTCCCGAAGGTCGGTCGGGATTACCAGCAGCCACGGCGAGTTGTTGTCCCCGAAGTTCTCTTTGTAGAGTACACCTCGTCGAATGGCAAAGGTCGGCAGGGCTCGTGAGAAAACACGTGGTACGGTATTCCCGCGCCCTTCCAGGTGCTCGATTAAGGCGCGCAGCTCCGGATCGTCTCGTTGACGTCGTGCCATGTCGTCGGTGTTCACTGCTCCTAGGAAGCACTCGTCGTCATCGTCGTCACTGCTGCCGGAAGGTGTTTCGACAGGGGCCCTGGACAGGCAGTCAGCGTCGCTGTGCTTGCGTCCCGACTTGTAAACCACAGTCATGTTGAACTCTTGTAGTCGGAGGCTCCATCGAGCGAGGCGTCCTGACGGGTCCTTGAGGTTCGCAAGCCAGCAGAGCGAGTGGTGGTCCGTGACTACGCGGAACGGGCTCCCGTACAGGTACGGCCGGAACTTCGTGATTGCCCATACGACCGCAAGACATTCTTTTTCAGTCGTGGAGTAATTTCTCTCCGATTTGGACAGCGTCCGACTTGCGTAGGCGATGACTCGCTCGGTGCCTTCTTGCACTTGAACTAGTACCGCTCCAAGTCCTGCATTACTAGCGTCCGTGTGAATCTCGGTTTCAGCATCCTGATCAAAGTGTCCAAGGACAGGAGGAGTCTGGAGTCTTCGCTTCAGCTCGTCGAATGCCTGCTGCTGCTCCTCGGCCCATTCGAACTTCTCGGCGTCCTTCGTGAGTTTTGTGAGCGGTGCGGAAATCCTTGCGAAATCCCGAACGAAGCGTCGATAGTAGGCACAATGTCCAAGGAATCTTCGCACGGCCTTCTTGTCTGTCGGCGCTGGAAATGCCGCGACAGCGCGAGTCTTCTCGGGGTCTGGGCGGACGCCTTCGTTACTAACCACGTGGCCTAGGAACTTCAGTTCGTCATAGGCGAACCGACACTTTGACGGCTTCAGGGTGAGTCCGGCGGTCCGTATGGCTTGGAGAACAGCTCGGAGTCGTTGCAAGTGCTCGTCGAAGTCGCTGGAAAAGACTACGACGTCGTCGAGGTAGACGAGACAGCTCTGCCACTTCAGTCCTGCCAGTACTGTGTCCATGACACGCTGGAAAGTTGCTGGCGCCGTGCATAGTCCGAAGGGCATCACCTTGAACTCGTACAGTCCATCCGGCGTGACGAAGGCTGTCTTCTCTCGGTCCCGTTCGTCGACTTCGATCTGCCAGTAGCCGCTCTTCAGGTCCATCGATGAGAAATATCGAGAGTGGCGCAGCCGGTCCAGAGTGTCGTCGATGCGGGGGAGTGGGTAGACGTCTTTCTTCGTCACCGCGTTCAGCTGCCGGTAGTCCACGCAGAACCTAAGCGTTCCGTCCTTCTTCTTAACCAGCACTACTGGAGACGCCCACGGACTGCTTGAAGGTTGGATTATGTCGTCGTTCAGCATCTCTTGAACTTGCTCCTGGATCACCTCCCTTTCTTTAGCGGAGACTCTGTACGGCGATCGATGCACAGGGCGCGCGTCGTCCTCGGTAACGATGCGGTGCTTCGCTACGGCGGTTTGGCGCACCTTCGACGACGTCGCAAAGCAGTCGCGGTATTCGGCGAGGAGGTTAATCAGCTGCACACGTTTCGGGCCCGGAAGCTTAGGGTCAATGTCGAGCTGAGCTGGCGACGTACTGTCTTGCTGAGGTGGCGAGAATTCGTCAGTAATCGCGGCGATTTCGGCGGAGTTTCGGAGTTCCTCGACGTGGCCCACGGCTGCACCTTTCGTGAGGTGTTGCGTTTCATTTCGGAAATTCGTCACGAGGACCATAGTCCGCCCATCCTGAAGTTCAGCTACTCCTCTTGCGATGCCTATTCCTCTTCCCAGGAGCAATTGGAGGCTTCCCTCGAGAAGAACTTCGCCGCAGGAAGCTTCATCGATCCCGACGAGTACGAAAACACTCGACCGCGGTGGTAAGTTTACGTGGTTTGCGAGGACTCGGACCGCGGAGGACGTCGCTTTGTGTTCCTCCGGTGGTGGAGCAGGTTTTCGTAGCGTCAGCCGGTTTGTTCCCAGGTCGATGACGGCGCCATACTCGCAGAGGAAGTCCATTCCGAGGATAACGTCCCTCGAACAGTCTTGCAGAACGACGAACTTGACAGGGCACGTCTCTCCGTGGATTTCAACTCGAGCAGTGCACCTTCCGACAGGCGTAATGAGGTGTCCCCCAGCAGTTCGTATCTGCGGCCCCTCCCACGGCGTCGTCACTTTTCGAAGGCGGCGAGAGAGCCTCCCACTCAAGACTGAATAGTCTGCTCCGGTGTCCACGAGTGCCGATGCGTCGTGGCCGTCGATAATAATGTTTAGATTGTTGGACACCGATGCAGGGGCGTCGGTGCGATGCGGGGCGTCGGGAGAGTGGGAGCGCTCCGGCGTTGTTGGAGGCTCTTTGCTTCGGTCGTTTTCGGCAACGTCACCTCCGGGCGTTGCCGCACTTAGTTTTCCCGGCGACGAAGGGGAGACAGGCTCTCTCGGCGGGGTCGTGGCGCTGGAGACGCTGAACGTCGTGGCGATGGGGAGCGGGCTTCACGGCGGAGAGACGACACTGGGGAGGGCGAGCGTCGAAGGTACTCCTCGATGTCGCGAGGGCGTTCGCCGTACCTCGGGCGTGGGTCGTTTGGGTGGAACCCACGCAGGCCCATTTGCCGGTAGGGACAACGGCGGTAGATATGGTCGGCCTCCCCGCAGTGGTAGCAGATGGGTCGTCGATCCGCTGTCCTCCACACGTCGGTTTTCCTTGGCGCCGGCTGTTCTCGGCGGTCGTACTGACGTACTTCGTCGTTGCGTCGGGGGTACGCCTGCGTTGGTGGGTCTCGTCGTGGCGCCACCGGGTAATGTTGAGCAGTTGGCGGCGGTCGTCGGGCCACTGCGGCGTAGGTCAGCGTCGGCTCGTCGGCTGCGGCCACGGTGACAGGGGTATCCGGCAGGAGCGCTCGCTGAACCTCGTCTCGCACGACTTCGGCGAGTGAGAGGAAGACGGACGATCTGCAGCAGGTAGGATCTTGCGGAGCTCTTCCCGGACGATATCCCGGACGATCTCCCGGAGGCTGTCGACACCGCTGTTATTCGGGTCCAGTAGGGAAGCTGCGACGGTTGGAGCAGTAGGCGCGCCGGCGAGTCGGTGGTAGTGGCTTGCTCGGGCCGTCAGTGCGCGCTCGATGTTGGTGGCTTCCCTCACAAAAGCATCGACGGTCGTCGGGGGATTACGAACCAGGCCTCCAAAAATTTCTGCTTTGACGCCTCGCATGAGGATTCGAAGTTTCTTTTCCTCGGCGGCCTCCGGGTCGGCTCGGGCACTTAGACGCAGGACATCCTCAACAAAGCTGGTCAGGCTTTCGTTGGGGCCCTGCACCCTTGTTTGAAGCAGGTCCTCTGCTCTCTGGCGACGATGGTGGTTAATGAATGTCCGCTTAAGTTCGGTGACGCAGGACTCCCGTGTAGTGAAGGAGGCTTCGTGGTTTTCAAACCAGTGCCTCGCAGTGCCTTCAAGCGAGAAGTAAAGGTTGTGGAGGCACTGCTCAGTCGTCCATCCGTTGTGGCGGGCTACACGTTCGTAGTGTCGCAGCCAGTCTTCGATGTCCTCGTGGACCTCCCCGTGGAAAGGCGTCGGAGTCCGGGGTGCGACGGGCAGGACGACGACGGGTGGGGTGGTCATGGTCGGGATCTTCTTCTTCCGGTCCTCGGGCAAGAGACCCAATTCGGGAGACTGACCTCTGGTACGACGGCTTCTTCGGGCTTCGGCTTCTTCGGCGAAGGGTAGCCTTCCGGGGCTGAGCACGTCGCTTGGCCGGGATGTCTTCGGAGGGGTACGCTTAACGGGCATAAAATGCAATACCCCGCACCTCCACCAAAATGTCACGAATGACAAATGATGAGGCGGAGAATAACTAAAGGAACTAAACGTTTAATGAGGGCGAACTTGTGCCCAAAAATAAAAAGAGAAACAGAAGATAACAGCAGAGCGTCGCGGGCGTCGAAATCGGCGAAAGAGCAGAGTCGAACGCTGGGGCGAAACTGACTGCGGCTCGCCACGCGGAGCCCCTTATGTACATGCGTGGGCTTCTGGAATAATCGGCCCAGAAGGTTCGGCGTGTAGAACTTTCTGACCTCGAACAAGCAACACGGTTCTCGAATTTACCAGAACATTACATTAGATGTCAACAAAAAGGCGTCCCCGCGGCCAGGAATCGAACCCGTGGCTTTTCGCGTGGGGGGCAGGCGCTATAACCGTTAGGCCACGCGCGCGCTGCCTACTAGGCAAGCTGCGCGCGCGGCAATGTCCTGAGTTGCACTCAGATGTAGGAATGAGTGTCTGGCAGTTTAGACTATACACTTCTAGAAAAATAATGTTAATTAAGAAATGTTTGGGGGTCAAATACACTCAGTGTTTACTAATCCAGAGGAAATGTTGCAAACTACAGAAGATAAATGATCACCATAATCACCTGAGGTCGTACATTGTCAAGGGGTTTTCACAATTGTTACAGAACCGCCAATCCACATATTTTTCTTCAAAACATTGTAACAAAACAGCCCAGATTTTTGCAAAATCATTCGGTCGAGACGAATTTGTGTTCTTTTCTACACTATGTCGACCCCATTGTTCGTAACCGAGAGCAGGCATACGTGGTATATTTTGTCATGATCAAGGCTTTCGACACTGATTTATTTCAGCTAAGTCGAATATGTATGGTTTTTGTCCTAAGTATTGTAAGTATCTTCAGACCTACTTTTCTAAACGCAATACCTTGGTACGTGTGTCGAACTCCCTGTGCATTGGCCGGCGTAACGAGTCTCCCCAAAAGAAAAGAGAGGTCACTCAAAAACGAATGCAAGAAATGGTCAACGACGACATTTTTTAACCTTCAAGAAGTTCGCGGGCGTCCACAGTCGTCCTTGTAAAAAAGGACGGAACCGTAAAGTTCCTAGTAGTATCGTTGACAGAAGGCTTTGACTAACGAGGACTCCAATCCGCTACCCCGCATCGACGATTCGTTAGACTGACTTTGCTGCCCCCGATATTGTTGTACATGGACCTGTAGAGTGGCTGCTAAGAGATCGAAGTTGACAAACGCGAACGCGAAAAAAGCTGCCTTCGTCACTCCCGACAGATTGTAGGAGTTCAAAGTGATCCCGTTTGGACTTTGTACAGGACCAGCCATCTTCCAGTGGGCCATATATACCGTGCTGCCAGGCCTTAAATTGCAGAGCTGCCTCGTCTACTGCAACAATGTCGTAGAACTTTTCATAGGAATTCGACGACCACCTAAGACAACTTTCGAGCAGTGCTTCAAGCTTTCAAGACCGTCGGCCTTTCGCCCTAGCCTGCAAAGTCCAGGTTTGGCTATGGTAAACTAAAGTTATTTTTCCACGTCGTGAGCAACGAAGGTGTTCAACGAGACCAAGAGATAAAGCGCTCCGTCTATGCATTCTCGCCGCTATCTGTCATGAAGACTTGAGCAGATTTCTATGAATTTGTGACCACGGTAGTATCACGGGTATTACCGCGTGAGCAAGAAGACGATGATACGCGAGCCTGCCACGCGGACCAGAGAGCAGCACGAGCGGGGACTGTGGAGCATACTACTGTTCGAGTCTATCCTATCTTTTTCTGCCTTATTAAATGCGTGTGTTTTCTGCGATGTAGTGTTGGCTACCATGCATAACGTTTGCCGACGATAGATGAAGCAGGTCTAAAGCTGTTCGTAGCTTACGTTCCATCATCAACTCGGCTGGGCTTTTCTCAGTAGTAGTGGAAGGTAGAACATGTTGAGTTATCGAAAATCTCGATATCCTTGTGGACCAGCCTCCTTCCTCCAGGCGTGAGAGCGACTTCTTGGTTTCCTGAACCATCATTTCCAGCTTGGCTGTGGGAAGCTGGATGATAGGGTGAAACAAACGAAAGTCGAATATCGTTGCTGTCCGCGAACTCTCGAAACTCTGCCGAAGTGAAGGCAGCTTCGTTGTCGGAAACCAGTACATCCGGCACTCCATGTGTCGCAAACAGTTCTCTCCAACTTCGGATTACTTCCTCCGCTGAAGTCGTTTTCACTAAACGTACCTCGACCCATAATGAGTGTGAATCAAGAATGATAAAAAATATCTTGCCTTCGAAAGTTCCGGCAAAATCCATGTGTAGTCTAGACTATGGATTCACCGTTCATTCCCATGGATAGATTGCAGCTCAGACCGGTGCACTTCGCGTCTCCTGACATGTCGTACAGCATCGAACACGTTCTTCGATCTGCTGGTTTAGTCCTTGCCACCAGACGTAACTTCTACCTAGGCCTTTCATGCGCACAACACCGGGATGCGAGGCTTGCAAAATGTTCAGAACATTCTCTTGAAGTTTCTCGGGAACAACCGCACGGTGTCTCCATAGCAAACAACCGTTGTATACCAACAACTCTTCTCGTCGGCTATTGAATGCACGGAAAATGTCCTTTGGCTTTTCTTCTAGCCATCCATGAAGAACCCAGTACATCACAGTTGAAAGAATCTGAGGCCAAATTCACGAAGAGCTTTTTAGTTTACGACAACTCAGCTAAGAAGTTCGTAAGTTAAGAACATCGTAAGAAGAGGAGAAATCGGTATTCACGAACGCGTTCTTTAGTGAGAGGAGGAAAGCGACGTTCTCGTACAGAAAAATTAGAACTTAATGGCGCTGTTGCTATGGTGACGGCGTCTTTTGCATAACGAACAACCAATCGGAGAGCTTCGCATGGTTCGGAGCCGTTCGGAGCACGTGGATTTTTCATAACAAACACAGGCGGCCTTTCTGCCACCACTTGTCTGGGGTTCGTGTTCGTGCAGTGATATGTCGACGCTAACACGATTTAAACACGCCCGAATGCCGATTCCGGGATACGTAACCGCCTCCGTTGACTGCTACGAACTCGATCACTACGAAGTCAACATCGTTGGTAAAAGACGGTCCGTGTCAGTCGTTTGGAAAGCGACATAGATGGAAACAAATTGCCGCGGCGTTCTTCGCGGCCTCAGAGATACAGGAGCGAGACGACGTTAAAAAAATACGTTTGAACTACGAGAGTGTCAGCAAGAGCCACGTAATACCTGTTCAAACTCGGAGCGGACGCGCGCGTTTGATCGAAGTGCTGGATTCGCGCTGTTAGATCGCGAATTGATCAGCGCTTCGGGACCGATCCTTTACGATTGCAACTCGATGCTGACGTGACACCCGGCAAAGAGAGGTTGGACCGGCATTGCGGCCCACAAACAGTTATAGCGATCGACAGTGAGTTGCAGTCGTGTCAGAATACAAATGGCCTACTAATAACAAAATGTACATGCCGTGTTACGAAGGTAATCCATACGGCGTTTATTTGAGCTCTATATCACATAAAACAAGATAGAATCAACGAGAGTCCCTTTTCGACGACAGTGTTCGTCAACACTGCCCCGGAAAACAAGGGGTTAGATATTGACCTCACCTCTTAATCTAAAATTGAGGTCAGCGATCAAAATACGGGAAGGGTCCACAAGGGTCGCGCCGGCATATTACATTCAGCACGGCAACCGGTCGTAAGCAGACTGTCTTGGCCAAATACCGTCAGAGCACCGCTGCGCCGAGTGCTAGGCCTATCTGCCGAACTCGCTTGACCGGTCGATGGAATCGTGGCCGTTGGAGCATTCCCCGGGTGCTTGTGGATCCAGCGTTCTTGTTCGTCGTGGTCTGTTTCAAGTACTTTCTACTTTTTCTTATTGCTTGAAGTCGGGACGCGTGCGAGGCGCACGTAGAAAAATTAACGTCCGTTGGTCGTCGCGAACAAGTAACCGAGCGACGCTGTCTGCCATGCTGATTTGATAGTAAGAAGTGCGTAATACAGCTTCGGAGCTGCCGTAGGATTTCGTCGTAACCTGCGCAAAACTTGCTAAAATTTCGTTTCGTGAATGCCACTTTGTTCTTAAGTTTTGTCTTACGCACATTTTTGGCGTAAGTTCGTTTCGTGAATCTGGCCTCTGATCTTTGTCATTTTCGCCACTTCTTCGGCTTTCATCAAACCTTCAGGAGTTCCTTCCAAAGAAAAACTGCTTCCAGTTGCGGAATATCGAAGTTGGGTGAAGGTAGCGGAAGTCGACCAAGACCATCCGCCTTTACTTTTGTTTTCGTGGACGGTACAATAACTTGTAATGGTAAGCTGCTAACATCAAGCTCGAACGGAGGAACCTTGGTGATACCATCTTCGGAATCGGTTTTTTGTCGTCGAACAAACCAAGTAACGGTTTTTAGTTTGTGTAAATCTTGATGTTTCTTCGTAGATGTAATGATGAAACTTTTTTAGTCCGAAGACTAGAGGTAGTGCTTCCCGATCTGTTTGAGAATAGTTTCTTTCCGCTGTAGTCAGCGGTCGTGAACCGTAAGCGACAGGTCGCTCTTGACCTTTGCCATCTGCGTGGCTTAACACAGCCCCTACTCCGTAAGGAGAGGCGTCACAAACCAGTACCAGTGGTTTGTTAAGGTCATTATGGCACAGAATGCTGTCAGACTTGAAAAGTTTCTTTGCATCGTTCAAGGCCTGTGCTTCTTTGGATGACCACCTTCATTTTACTCCGTCCCTTAGAAGTCGGTGGAGAGGCTCCAACACGTCTGAAGCTCCACGCAGGGAGCGATTATAAAAGTTCAGGAGTCCTAAGAAGGCATGAAGCTCCTTGTTGTCGTGAGATGGAGGTGCATCATGGATTGCTCTCACCTTCTCCTGTGTTGGCTGTTCCACGTCTTGGTCAATCTTGTAACCCAGGAACGTCACTTCTTGCACTCCAAAAGGGCATTTCTTTTGGTTCAACCGTAGCCCGTCCTCTTGGATTCTTTGTAGAACTGCACGGACTCCAAGGTTATGTTTTCTTGAGTTGGATCCATCGATCACAATATCGTCAAGGCACGCTTGTACTCCCGTTAGTCCGGCTAGCAACTGCTTCATGCGATGTTGGAAAATAGCTACAGCGGTAGCGACACCAAATTGTAACCTTGTTACCTTAGAAAGTTCTTTCGAGAGTACTCAGTGTAAGTAGGTTGGACGTGTGTTCATCAACAGAAAGCTGCAGATAGGCTTGCTCAAGGTCCAATTCGGAAAACCACCGGCAACCTGAAAGTTTACCTAACAGCTGTTTAGCTGTAAGCAGTGGATAATCTTCCCATTCCAATACTGGTTTAATGGTGCTTTATATTCAGCACATAGTCGTATCTTGCCATTTGGCTTCACCACAGGTACGACTGGCGTAGCCCATTCAGAATTTCTTGCTGGAACAAGAATTCTTTGTTGTGCTAGCTGTGTAATGGACCTTTTCCGAGAAGCGTTCTGCACGCGCGAGCGCCTGGTGCCAAGCGGCGGAAGTGTGCACGAAAATCGAGGAAATTCGGAAGGAGGCTGTGGATCAGCGAGTAGAAAACGTAATTGCAGCATACATATAATTGTGTTACGCAAAAAAAGAAAGCGGACGGAAAGAATAACACGACGTTTAAGTGGACGCCACGGATGCCCCACTTGGACGGCGCGTTGGGCACGCCCTGCTGCTCAGAGAACTAAGAAACTGGTAGCGTAGCTCCCATTATCGACTGGTAGCGCAGGTAGGTCCCTTCCTCGATTTTTAGCTCGTGCAGCCACCGCCTGGTGCCGTCGGTATGTGAAAAAGGTCCATTGCGTCTTCCACTCTTGGTTGATGTGCCAACAGAACAGCTCGAGGCTTAGTGGTACTTTTGTTTAGAGTCTGGCTTCAGCTCGATGCTGAACTTCGTACCTTGCTTTCGCCAAGTCTTGACTCGAAGATGTTTGGAAATTACTTCTCTAGTCCTTGCATCCCGGTCACGAACTCGGATATTTGACGAATTCCTTGAATCCTGATTCCCAGTGCTCAAACCAGTTCGTTCCTAACAGGCTTTCGCCGCTTCCTTTCACTACCAGCGATGGTAGCGTGTGCTTCTCTCCTTTAAATTTCACAGGAACATTGACACTCCCAAGAACCGTCAGTTTTCGTTGATAATATGTCCTGATAGTGATTTCTGTTGTCATCGGTCTCTTCTTGGTTAGTCCAAGGCGACGCATTGTCCTCGGATCGATGACTGAACAAGCTGCTCCAGAATCTAATTCCATCCAGATGGGGATTCCATTTACTTGAACTTACTCTGTCTCTGCCGGCTCAATAAAGTTTAGGCAATACTCCACCTTGGAATCTTTGTCTAACTCCAGCATGTCGCTTGATCCCGCTTTCGAAGCATGTTTTTGGACTTGGCCATCTTCTGGCGGCAGGCACGTACAATGTGCAATTTCTTGCCCAAGAAATGGCAAACGGCGTGTGCGAAATGGCAATTACTGACGTCGTATTTACCACCACAGCGCAAACATTTCCCAGAACTTCAGCTTGGACGAGTTGGTTATTCATGATACTGCTTCACAGCGCACAAGATCAGACACACTTGAAAGTACTTTCACGCACACAAAGGAAGAACTCTCACACAGCGCTGTTTGAGAGTTCTTTCTTTGTGTTCCTCCTTTGTGCGCGTGAAAGTACTTTTTAAGTGTTTCTGATCTTGTGCGCTGTGAAGCAGTATCACATTTGCCAACTGAGCTTAGAGTTGTCTTAGCTCTCGCCAGGGTATTGCTGGTCGATGAGTTGTTCGGCGCTTTATGTGAGATGTTTCTGTAGATGTTGCAAATTTCAGCCGCCTCCGGGTTACGAAGGTCGCAGATCTCTTGCTTACGTTTCTTGGCATACTCTTCCGCAATCGCATGGTCCTGAGCCTTTGCGAAGGTGAGGTCTGGTTCGGCGAGAAGACGGTGCTGTACTGCTTCTTAGCCGACCCCGCATATTAAATCGATATCGGAGCGTCTCATTCCGAAAACGATGAATAGTCGCAGTGTTTAGCGAGGCAACGCAACTCCGCGATGTAGTTTGCCACGGACTCACCTTGACGTTGGCAACGCTTGTTGAACGTAAATCTGTAAGCAATTCCGTTGTTTTCGGGGCGAAGTGCTTCGGTGAAGTGACAACAGCTCTTCAAGAGGTACATCACCTTGTGTCTTCAAAGAGCAGAGTGATCGAAGCAAGGCGTATGTGGAAGGCCCACACACGCTGCAGAAGACGGCCCGCTTCACTACGTTGTCTACGATCCCGTTCGCCAAAATGAAGAACCCGATTCGCTCAACATACCGCGGCCAAGACTCCGGTTTCGATTTGTTGAGACTCCTCAGACGTCCAAGTGCCGGTCCTTGTCCGTCGGCAATCGTCGGCAAACCGCAGGATTGAATGACCAGAAAATATGTTCATGGAGCAGAGGAAGGAAACGGTCACTTTGAAGAAAGATGCTATGGTCTGGGTAAGGAGTCTACTGTCGCCTAATCCTAAGTGGTTGGCGGAAAAGTGTTGAAAAGCTGTGGACCTCTGTCTTACGAAGTGCTATGGGAAGGCGGTGCAGATTCCAACGACATGTCGATCACCTGCGTCTTCCTTAGAAGGACACGACACGGCCCTCGGCTTCCGAATGCGATGCAAGTCTCCGGGAGGAAGAGAAAGAGACCGTGAAGACGTCTTGAGACAACCACGCATGCGGAGTTTGGAACAACAATGCCTCATACGAGTTAGTCTCGGAGGAGCTTTGGATACGGTCCTCTGAAACACCGATATGCGAACCGGAAACACTCCTCCGACCAACAGTGGACGCTGAAGTCCCAACTGGTCCTCCGACGAAAGTGCGTCGAGCACCGCGGTACCTTCTAAACTACCAGGTGGATTGGGACACCTACGGACTGGGTGGTGACGATACCGGGGAAAAGTATGTAGTTTCGAGGATATTACTGCATGAGCACGAAGAGGACGATCACGAGCGGGGACTCTGGAGCATGCTCGCGGTGCGAGTCTATCCTATATTTTCTAAATTATTAAATACGTGTGTTTGCTGTGATGTAGCGTTGGCTACCATACATATCACCTACCGGAGGCCGTTAGATTCAGAACTTTTGCCAAGCTATCCACAAGCTGACGCACCAAACGAAGGACACCGTGAAGTTTGAGCTTCAAAAAAAGCACCAGGCGCTCACTCGTTCAGCTTAAAGGAACACTCTAGACGCCCCCAATTCTTGGCCGTTTCGACCAGTTCACCTAGACAGAGGTCGACACGGACGCCAGCAACACCGGACGTGGTGCACTACTGGTCCGGAAACGGGAGGGCATACAGCGAGTCATCGCATACGCAGAGTCGGACCCTGTAAAATGTAGAGATGAACTACCCAACGAATGAGATGAAGTACCTTGCTGTGATTTGGGCAATAAAATGTTCCGCCCGTATATGTATGAAATCCTTTCCGCGTGGTCACAGACCACCAGTGGCTCTGGTGGCTCCCAAATTTGAAAGACGCTTCGCCCTGTAGATCCTACACGTCTGTAGGAGTATGACATGAAGGTGTTGGCTACACGTCCGGCTGAAAGCACAATGGCGCCCATTGCCCATCCAGGGCCCCCATCGAGGCCGGTCTTGCGGGCGCCCAGGAACTGACGACGATGAGCGTTTTCTCCGCGCTCTGGATGTGAGCCACATGGCAGCACTCCAACTAGACCACCCTGAAATGCAACCAATCATCTTTCTTCTCCCATGCCCACTGCACCGCTATAATCCTATCAAAAAAAAACATCAAAATATGTTTGTCGATGCTTATGTTATAGTGGTCTTAGCTTGAGTCGCATTTCGAGACGATGATCGTTTTCATGGTTTTATGGCTTCTTTTTTATGGTGTGAATGCTTGATGGCTTGATCGTGATATGCTTTGATGTCCTGAGAGTATGTTGTCCTTGAGACATTGATGGTCTGATGGTGCGATCCTCTGATCATCTTATGCTTTGTCGTTTTTTGGGAGATCTGACGACCTAATGGTTTGATGGTCTGTTGGTCTAATGGTTGGTACGATGGGCTAGTCACACACTATGTACCGGTAGAAGATGAAACTTGCATTACAGACAGCAGTGTTTTTTTATTTTGTGTCCATTAATATGATCAGATAGGATTAGCGCAGACGACAAGAGTAGTAGAAAGGTAGAAGACCATGTGTAACCGGCTAGCCCAACAGATGATATTGTTGCAGATCCATTAATGGCAAAAAAGAACACCCGAAGTGCGTTTCCGGTACCTTCTGAAAACTCTTAGAAACCTAAAAGCAAAGTTACTACTTTGCTCCATAGCATGTTTTATTTCTATACTTGATGTGATTCCAACATTGACTTACTAAACTGCAAGAACAAAACGCAAAAGAATATGTTTAATGCACGCACTACTTTCGAGACTCCATAAATTAAAACTTCATCGGTGTCAGTTTTGTGTCTATCTACACTCTTTCCACATTCACCGTCCTGGGCATAACGGCGTCGTGTGACAATGCGCATAACACTCATCCTCGTTAGGCCTGAAATTGCGTAAGCATAGCAGTACCGCAGTCGCCGATTGGTAAAAAACATTTTTTCTCTCGCAAGCATTTGGTTCACCGACACGTCCGTCTAGTAAATGTGTTTTATCAATCAAAGTACGTTTTCTGGCACATTCTCTGCCACTTAGATTGTGAACATTATCTAGTTTACATACATATCGGATAAACAAATTGCATGACAAACCCAATTTAGTACAATTAAAGCAAACTACAGTTTCAACATTATACGTGAGTATATAAGATTCTGTCTGGGTAGACTTTTCAAGTATCATAGGGAAATCGTTGGGGCGGATAATTGCGGATTGAACACTCCTTATCGAGCCACGTTGCTGTCAGCTTTCCACCAAATCGTGGGTCACGTCACACGCCATGACGTGTGATTCGTAGCGCCTCCTCTCGGCCACTGCTGGAACCTTCCAAAATAGTCAGGTTCGCTCCACCACCGAAATATGTCGTGAGAAGCGCCATCGGTGCTTCCGGACGTTCTAATGGTCTCTCGGGTATCTTGATAGTTTCGCCCGGGCAACACCAAGCTTTCATAGTCCTTGTCACACAACAAAGGTTTAGACGCTGCGTGAGCTGCGTAAAATCTAATGGTGAAGTTAGCTACGCTATCAAATGTTTGGAATCCATCAGACACCTCAATGAGTCTGATGTGCCACCAAGAAGATCTGTTGGATCATCAGGCTCTTTTGGACCATCAAGGTCCATTGAACCATCAGAAAGTGGTGATGGTACATCAAGAAGGTAATGGGCCGTCAAGATCTGAATGGGAGACGAAGGAGGTCTGACCCATTAAGAAGGTCTGATGGGCTATCAAAAAGGTTTAAAGGGCCATCAAGAAGGTCTGATGGGCAATCAAAAATGTTTATTGAACAATATAAAATTTGTGGTTGGCGCATTTGGACTTAGCAACCCATGTGCCATGAATCCCCAATCAATCATTCAGTCACCAAGAAGCCTACCTTATGCCCCATTTGAATACCTTTGAAAACAAATGCTCGACGTGATCAGACATTACAAAGAAGCTGTCAGTATGGCATGGGGTTCTGAAAGGTGCCAGCTCCTAGAGTGTAAAACATTTTAGTTCGATCTCACCTCGACGACGCTGCAAATGTATATGGCCCCTCATCTTAAAGAGGGTTCTATGACACCCGTTCCGATGGGGTCGCCTTTTTTGTTGTTTAAAACTATGGAACATATAACCATAAACTCAAAAAAGTACCACAACGGAAAAAGAAAATTTCCAACGCGATCAGCGCTTCTTATATTTTTTGGCAGACTGTATTGATGGCTACCCTCTAAAAGCTTTGCAAGTGTACACTTCTTAATAGCGCATACGGGAATTCCTTGCAAAACGAGTTTTGCTTGCAAATTAAACGTCAAATCATCGCTAAAACTTATTTTGAAGTATAACAAATCGGAGACCCGGAAACGAAGTCGCGTCCTAGCTTTTTTATCCACTCCACGGAATGAGATGGCGACGCTGGGCACCTCTAGCAGTCAAGATGATAGTAGATTTAAAGAACCAACAAAAACAACAATTTCTATATTTGGTTGACACACCTCTAGTTTAGAGTGTTTCGCTTTCTGCAAAGTAACCTTCTGCATGCAAGTTTGTCGGAACTAACTAACGTCTCAACCGAGGTCACCATATCCCTCCTTCCAACACATTAGAGACATTCGGGCAGATCTCTGGATGTCCTAAGCTCGTTTTCGTTGCTTTTTTTTTACTTGCACTTGCGGTTATATTTAGTATACACATTTATGTGACTCCCGAGAAATAGCAATTTGGGCTCATGGTTGTCTCTTCAGATCAAGATAAATATTTCGTGCATTACTCAATTTCTTGTTCGGTTGTCCCCCTTTTTTCTGCATAGTGCAAATTTAAC
>JAZHYW010010726.1:0-68397 GCA_037355805.1 Ixodes ricinus | reverse complement strand
AGAGCGCAGCTCTTAGGCGCCCGTTTCCGGCTTGAGCGGCGTCGCCGTCGCGCGTCGCCGTCGGCGTAACCGCCCGAGGTCACGTGACCCCCCAGGTCACGTGACTCCCCAGGTCACGTGACCCCCGAGGTCACGTGACCCCGAGGTCACGTGACCCCCAGGTCACGTGGTCCCCAGGTCACGTGGTCCCCCGAGGTCACGTGACCCCCAGGTCACGTGGTCCCCAGGTCACGTGACCCCCCGAGGTCACGTGATGATGGCGATGACGATGCGGATGCCGATGACGTCATCAGTGACGTGACCCCCAGGTCACGTGACCCCCTGGTCACGTGACCCCCGAGGTCACGTGATGACGATGACGATGCGGATGCCGATGATGTCATCAGTGACGTCACTGATGATGTCATCGGCATCCGCATCGTCATCGTCATCATCCCTGATGACGTCATCAGTGACGTCACTGATGACGTCATCGGCATCCGCATCGTCATCGTCATCATCATTGATGACGTCATCAGTGACGTCACGTTACCCCCTCCCCCCCCCCCGAGGTCACTTGCCCCCCCTCCGTACCCTTCCCTCCTCCTCCTCAAGAGCTGCGCTCTAATTCGGCGTTACAGGGAGTTGTAAACGGCTTTCACTTTTTTCCTGACAATTCCGTAGCATTGTTAGGCTTTTTAATAATAAAGAAATTGTGAAGAATCGGTATGTGCGCGCCCCACTTATGGCAACCGCGTTTGTGTCAATTTGGCCATATTTCTCGCTTTCTAACTTCAAAGCCACGCAAATATTGCATTATGTTTTTGCAGATTTTGTCAGTACATATTATTAACGTTAATTTCGGAGAGTTTAAAGAATATTAAAGATGGCCATTTTTTAATGATTTTAAAAATAATGCATATTTAGTTAAATGCCCCTGTGTGAGCAATTCGTGTAAATTTCTCCCGCTAACCAGGACAACAATATTTCATCATGCACAGATGAACTGTACATAGGGCAACATGCTGGAAAAGTTTAAAGACCTTATATTTTATATATACGGAGAAAAGGAATGTTTCACCCAGAGCGTTACTGCGCAATGCTCCGCATTGCGATTTTGTTTCTCGAAATAACGAGAAACAAAGAAAGCTTCCTATACCTAATTATTTAGTAGACATTTCTAGAGCCGTATACTGCGTCACACCCTACGATGAACAACACTGTTAGCAAAAATAACACGCCCAGACGTGTAAACCGTTGTCCCATAGCGACACGCCCAAACGTGTTCGTTTTACACGCAGCCATGTGTGTTATTCGTCTACACATGAGGTACCGTGTAAACTTAACAAGCTACAGCGTGTCTGCCTTCCGCTAAACACGGTTGAGCGTGTTCCTATATGGAATATGGCGGCCAGCAGCCGAGAACAGGCGAGAGACGAGCCCAGCGAGCCGCGCGCCTTTCAGCCGGATTGAAAGCACACAGGACGCGTTTGTTTTCGTTCGATGTCTTTTATAGACCGTTTTACTGAAAGAGGGCGAGAGAGAAAAGGGGAAAGGGCTACCGGCGCTTTCCTCCTTTCTGATTGTGTAGAAAGAGTGAAAGTCCCGGATGAGAGGCTCGGCCGGTGTTGGGTGACTGCTGTGCCCCAACTTCATTCGCGCTTTCTTTTCTGTTTTAAACTCGCAAACTTAATTAGAGCCGTGGTATTGGATGGCGACAGTTCCCCGGTCATCGGGACACCATTGCGCGGTCATAGGGTGCACGAATAACGACAGAAAGTGTCGAATACTGTCCGAGGACCTATGTAGCTTGCAAGGAATCCGGCAAGGCGAGAGCGGCTGCAATGTCTTTAAGCTCCATCGCTTTCCACATGACCCTGGTCTCGGCGGCAGTGCATTGCGTCTGTAAACCGAAAACACGTTTCCTCAACGCCATCCTCTCGACTGTGCTCGGAACATTTTGTGAATGGAGCGCGCACCGAACGCGGTACCGCCAATGAACATGGGGTACGCTCGCAAGGTGCGTGCCAGTTTTCTCGTGATAACTGCTGTTTCAGATTGTAAAAATTTGCAACTGAATTCATCTTAATAAAAATAATTTGCAGTGGTGACTGACTCAATTTTATCATCTACAACACTTAGTTGAAGGCTTATTTCCGCCTCCGGGTAAGGCTAGAAATTGTTGAAAAGGTAGTTCTATCGGTTTTCCTGAATCGCGATCTCCTGCGCGATACCAGAGAGCCGGCAAAAGCGCTCCTTGGAGTGTCGTGGGTTGTTTCCGTTTATTGGGCGCTTTGAAGAGCTGGATAGTCGCTGCAGGGTACGTCTCGTGTGTTGCGATCTGCGTTTTCGAGCCCAGTGTGCACGTTTGTTTGTTCGAGTCATGGCATCCGCCAGCGCGGGGACAGGGGGAACAGCGGCAGCGAACGTGTCAGTGATAGAAATTGAAGGTTAGTACTCAAAATATTGCATCAAATAGTAAAATAATTCGTGGCTGCTTTGAGGCTTTCTGCGCTTCGATATAAGTACATGTAGAACGTCTTCGTCGTTCATCGACAAGGAAATATAAGAACACGGAAACGCAATATAAAAGCAGCGCAGCAAAACGATCTGTAGCAGCTCCGGGTGTTTACAAAAGTTAATTGAGGTTCCCGTTTCGTGTATCGCTTGTTGATTACTAAAAACGGCTACGTTGAAATAGGCCCATTGCAAGCGAAAATTGATGAATGGTTCATCACTTCCAGTCATGCGGAAAGCGATGGAGCTTAAAAACATTGCAGCCGCACTCGCCTTGCCGGATTCCATGCAAGCTACATAGGTCCTGGGGCAGCATTCGACGCTTTCTGTCGTTATTCGTGCACCCTATCACCCAGCAATGGTGTCCCGATGACCGGGGAACTGTCGCCATCCAATACCACGGCTCTAATTAAGTTTGCGAGTTTAAAACAGAAAAGAAAGCGCGAACGAAGTTGGGGCACAGCAGACACCCAACACCGGCCAAGCCTCTCATCCGGGACTTTCCCTCTTTCTACACAATCAGAAAGGAGGAAAGCGCCGGTAGCCCTTTCCCTTTTCTCTCTCGCTCTCAAAATGGCGCTACCCACGATAAAACGGTCTATACACAGCAGAGCCGTGTATAGAGAGAGTTTGGTCAATGGAAGGCGCGGACAGAGCCAGGGAGTGCGGAAGACTCGGAAAGAGGGCTTGGCTTGCTCTCTTGACCAACCAGAAGCCGAAAAGAATCCCTAGCGGTGGTAGCGAGAAACAGTTCTGATCAAAGGTATATGTTCCTATATGATTTTAATAAGCGCGTAAGAGTGAAGTGTAATAACTCTTCGTGGTTGGAAATAGAGGTTCACGTGATGTTTCCATCATGATCATGCAGAAAGATGTAAGAAACGAATGCGCCGCTCAACTCTGTTTTGCTCGGACAGAGTGTGATTAACGAAAAAGAGTCATAGTACAGGCTAGCTGGTGGAAGTCAACCATTTCGTCGTTTACCCTGAGACTGGGGGGTTTTTAGAAGAGCAAAAGTGACAGAAAAACAGACAGGTCTCAAACTCAGCTACTAGTTTATTTCAACAACCTCCTCTTATATAGTCCGTTCTCGTCGTCACCAACCAATCACAAACGACCTTGTCCTCTGCACCGAGACTTTACAAGTTCCACACTATCACAAAAGAAGCGGCCACTTCCAACGTTTCCAAGTGAAATGTTCTATCAGACGATATGGCACACAAAGACTTCAATCAACGCCTTTGTGTCCTCACAATACACAGGACAACAGCCCACACCCACATCCCACTCAACACAGGTCACCTCCAAAATAACCCCACAAACAATACACACCAGACGGACACTTCCAACGTTTCCAAGTGAAATGTTCTAGCAGACGATATGGCACACAAAGACTTCAAACAACGCCTTTGTGTCTTCATAATACACAGGACCACAGCCCACACCCACATCCCACTCAAAACAGGTCACCTCCAAAATAACCCCCACAAACAATACAAAAAAAAAAACCTCTTAAAACTGTAAAAATTGCCTGCAGCGGTTCCCTATTTGCATGGAAGGTTGACTAATGCAATTTCCCAACGATCTAATCCTAATTGTTTCTCTTACCACCCTTTTAACATCGTTGCTCTCCTTAACAACTACATCCGTTCCAGACCAATCCGTTGTGCAGTTTCTACACTCCTCCAGATGCTTAGCCAACTCCGAATTTGCTGCATTATTTTTTACATTCCTTTTATGCTCTGTTAAACGTTCGTTCAAACACCGAGAGGTTTGGCCCACATACTTAAAACCACACGCCAAAGGAATCTCATACACCACGCCTACGCTACACGGCACCGACTTTTCCCTATGCGCCTTCTGACAGCCCCTCTGAACCGTTTCAAAAGGTGTCAATCTATCTAACCTAAAATCCGTGCTGAACACGACATCCACGCCATATTTTTTCGCACATGCTCTAAGATTGTGGGACACCTCGTGACAATACGGAACCACAGCGTACCTATTCCTGATTTCTTGCGTCGCCCTCTTTTTCTCCCTGCACTGTAGGGCAATCTGCCTTTTGATGTACACTTCCCCATATCCTGCCATTACCAGTCTGTCCCACTGGTTTTTTAGTGCCTCCGGTCCGAAATGCATGCATGATCTCACCAAAGCATTACTAATCAACGATCTGACTACCCCGGCTTTTACATTTTTCGAGTGACAGCTACTCTTTGACAAAACCGGTTTTGGGTTTACCTTCCCATACTCCCAACAAAGACCTCGTTCCAAATGTAAACGCAGGTCGAGAAACTGCAGGACCTCGCCCCTTGGCCTCTCTACCGTGAATCTCAACTCTGGCGCCGCTGACCTTATTACTTGTTCTAAAACTTGGTCCAACCCTTCCTGAACAGAGCAAACTAAGATATCATCCACAAATCTTTTCACAAAACACTTCGGAGACAACTCTTCTATCCTGTCATACACTTGCTGGTCCACCGTGTTTAAGTAAATTTCCGCTAACAAAGGCGCTACAGACGAACCTATACAGACTCCCTCTTTTTGCACAAATTTGCGACCTTCGTATTCCAATACCGTCGACTTTAAATAAAGGTCTAGCACCGAAAGAAAACTATCCACCGCTAATCCTGTTCCTGATTGAAACTTAATAAGGTTCCCTTCCAAGGCAATCCTCACTCTATTCATTAGTCTGCTTTTCTCTAAAGAGTAATAAAGGTCCTTGATGTCCATGGATAATATCGCGCACTTCCTTCCGTGAAACTTTTCCATTACCTCAATCAACTCACTAGAGTTCTTTAAGGCAATTGACTTTTCCAAGTTAGCTAACTTCAAACCCCGCTGTAAGAAGCATGAAACCACCTTCTGCCACGTCCCATTTTCATTAACAACGGTACGCAGGGGCATTTCAATCTTGTGATCCTTCAAAAAGAATTTTAGGTTGAGCGTTGAACGCAACGGTTTCAAAACGCTTTTCGCTACCTCTTCCATGCTTTCCTCCAGAAAAACCTCGCAAATGCTCTTCCTCAGCTTCCCAATATTTCCCTTCCATTCATTAAACAATGACCCCAACGCTTCCTCCGACTTCTTCTGAAAGGCCTGTACAGTTTTAGAAGTTTTAGAACAAGTTTTAGAACAAGTAATAAGGTCAGCGGCGCCAGAGTTGAGATTCACGGCTAGAAAGGCCAAGGGGCGAGGTCCTGCAGTTTCTCGACCTGCGTTTACATTTGGAACGAGGTTTTTGTTGGGAGTATGGGAAGGTAAACCCAAAACCGGTTTTGTCAAAGAGTAGCTGTCACTCGAAAAATGTAAAAGCCGGGTAGTCAGATCGTTGATTAGTAATGCTTTGTGAGATCACGCATGCATTTCGGACTGGAGGCACTAAAAACCAGTGGGACAGACTGCGTAATGGCAGGATATGGGGAAGTGTACATCAAAAGGCAGATTGCCCTACAGTGCAGGAGAAAAAGAGGGCGACGCAAGAAATCAGGAATAGGTACGCTGTGGTTCCGTATTGTCACGAGGTGTCCCACAATCTTAGAGCATGTGCGAAAAAATATGGCGTGGATGTCGTGTTCAGCACGGATTTTAGGTTAGATAGATTGACACCTTTTGAAACGGTTCAGAGGGGCTGTCAGAAGGCGCATAGGGAAAAGTCGGTGCCGTGTAGCGTAGGCGTGGTGTATGAGATTCCTTTGGCGTGTGGTTTTAAGTATGTGGGCCAAACCTCTCGGTGTTTGAACGAACGTTTAACAGAGCATAAAAGGAATGTAAAAAATAATGCAGCAAATTCGGAGTTGGCTAAGCATCTGGAGGAGTGTAGAAACTGCACAACGGATTGGTCTGGAACGGATGTAGTTGTTAAGGAGAGCAACGATGTTAAAAGGGTGGTAAGAGAAACAATTAGGATTAGATCGTTGGGAAATTGCATTAGTCAACCTTCCATGCAAATAGGGAACCGCTGCAGGCAATTTTTACAGTTTTAAGAGGTTTTTTTTTTTGTATTGTTTGTGGGGGTTATTTTGGAGGTGACCTGTTTTGAGTGGGATGTGGGTGTGGGCTGTGGTCCTGTGTATTATGAAGACACAAAGGCGTTGTTTGAAGTCTTTGTGTGCCATATCGTCTGCTAGAACATTTCACTTGGAAACGTTGGAAGTGTCCGTCTGGTGTGTATTGTTTGTGGGGTTATTTTGGAGGTGACCTGTGTTGAGTGGGATGTGGGTGTGGGCTGTTGTCCTGTGTATTGTGAGGACACAAAGGCGTTGATTGAAGTCTTTGTGTGCCATATCGTCTGATAGAACATTTCACTTGGAAACGTTGGAAGTGGCCGCTTCTTTTGTGATAGTGTGGAACTTGTAAAGTCTCGGTGCAGAGGACAAGGTCGTTTGTGATTGGTTGGTGACGACGAGAACGGACTATATAAGAGGAGGTTGTTGAAATAAACTAGTAGCTGAGTTTGAGACCTGTCTGTTTTTCTGTCACTTTTGCTCTTCTAAAAACCCCCAGTCTCAGGGTAAACGACGAAATGGTAGAGTGTGATTGCTCGGACGGCAGATTCCCGACCCTCGGCGCTTGGCGTACGGATTATGTCGATCGTTCCGCTAGTCGCACTCTTCCACCGTCATTTTGGATGAGCGTGATTGAAACATCACGTGTACCATATTTTCAGTCACCGAGAGTTACTCCAATGCAGTTATCAGGTTTGTTTCTCGCGACCACCGCTAGGGTATTATTTCCGGCTTCTGGTTGGTCACATTCGAATTTCTGAAGACGCCCTGGAACACGCCCAGCCTGCTTTCGGCCAATGGCGACTCCTCATCTGTCTCCTATACTTCCCAACGAATGGCCATACTCTCTACAAATACGGCTCTGATACACAGTAAGCAGTCTCCAAGCGGCGGATGAAGCTACGTGCAAAGATACGTACGTGCGTCGTCGGCGGTTGGTGGCGTAGGTAAGCTACGGCGGAACCGCTAGACAGAAAAACGAATGACGAACTTACATGGATAAATAACTCGAGCAAACTATTTGGAATCGTGGGGTAACTTGCGCCACCTAGTAGTATTTTTAGCGGCGTGGAAAAAAGGAGCTGTCTGTTCATACACTGCGAACGATCACGAGTAGAACAGCAACCCTACATACATCACAGACAACACGAGCACCAGATATTACACAGCACCGACATATACATATACACAAACACTGCAACGACACTGCGCCCGAAAATTCCTACTCGATAGACATTTCTCGCCGCGGCGTATGTATGCTTGACATGTGCGGGTGAGCTCTTTGGTCGCTGACCGTTACAGATATATAGAAGAAGACACAAAACACGGCACAATGGACAGCCGTATGTAAGAACTGTTCGCATTTATAAAGTATGGAGGCAAAATCTATAATGTTAGTCCACAATTTTGAAAACCGGAGACGACGGACGAAAAAGGACAACACACAAAACGTCTCAAACGCAGCTACTAAAATTTATTTGAACAGTTGTTTATATAGCATCTCTCCCACACGTATTCCTAAACGTGTGGGAGATGCTATATAAACGACTGTTCAAAATAAATTTTAGTAGCTGCGTTTGAGACGTTTTGTGTGTTGTCCCCTTGTCCGATCCATTTTCAAAAATGTGTAACATCAACCAGCTCGCCTGCCTACTTACTTTATCTTCAATGTTAGTCCGTTGCGAAAAATAACGATGTATTAACAATAAATCCGACTAGCTTGAATCAGATAGAAACACAAATTATTGGGATTTTATCATTATTTATTCAATATTCAATGGAAATTATCTTTGCGCAAAACATTTTTTATATATTCTTGCCAGGGACATCCGCCCAACACTTCACTTCAGCTAGTTGCAGTACGCGTACGGGAGCAGACGCCTTCACTTTTGGGGCGTTTTGATGCAGTTTGTTGTCGTATGTCGTGTCGCTGTCGAGTGGAGCGGTGGGGCTTGGGAGTTTGTGACCGGTGTTATTCGTAAACACTAATGTGGGTGCTCATGCGTTTTTTTATACTGTTATTGCTTTGAACATTGAAAATTCACGGGCACGTGGTACTGCATTATGCTGAATCGCGAGCTCCTGCTCTGGTGCCGTCGTTTTTCTGGTACCACTCGAGGATACCTAAAGCGTTTAAACAGTGTGCACCGTCTCGCCTACATCCGCGGTGACGCACTAGACCTGTTGAAACTTAATGATTTCGTCATTTTGGAGTACGCAAGGCAGTTATCTCGCTGCTCTGGTTTCGGTCATAAAAGCAAGGCAAAACGCTCGTCCACACTTTGACACCGGATAACTGGATGCACAAGGATTTACATTTACTTCAGAGGTCACTCTCGCCGCTTCCTCCCCTTCGAGCAGCAGGATCAGCTGGCGACAAGCCGCGGATAGAAAGGCTTGAGCATCAACAGCCCAAGTGCACTTGGTGCCGATGCGGGTTTCTGTCAACCGATAGCCCAGCACAAACCGTGACCGTTCCAACTCTTCGTCATGACACGGTGTTGCAGAGAGCAGGGTAAAATACAACTACACGGACCACCGAAGCAAACGCACTGTTATCGTAAATCTTGGCTTCTGATTGTGCCTTTGTAGATCATCTTGTTCGTTTTGCTGGATACGCGAACGACGGGCAGTACAAATCATTTGCATATTACGCATACCTGGCGAAAGCATTTTATCCAGATCGAATTGCGAAAAGTGGGAAACTACGGAGTCCGCACCCTCCTGACTTCCCCTGTCTTTTACCTGCTTTAGAGCAGTTTGTACCTGCTAGTAGGTAGGCCTACTGAAACTGAAACTAGGGGCAGTGCCGCGGGAGAGACAAGTTGGGAAAGCTTGCTCGCTCTCCTCAATTTCTTTCTTTCAAGTGAGTGTACCATAATAAATGCACCAACGCCTCTTCCCAAAATAAAGAAAAAGCACTATGTTCACTACGTAAAATATGTTCTCAGTTCATGCATCTGTATGAGGTAGGAAATCTTGCCTAATTTATTACTGCCATGATGAGCGCAACAAACTCACGAAATTTACGAAATATCGGTGGTGACTTCAGTCTTGAAATTCTATGTGTAACCAGTCTTCTGAGACGAATCCTCTCTCGAGCGGTGTGCGTCGCTATGCAACGCACGCCGTCTGTGCAAACACAGTCAACAACACGAAGCATAAAAACGGCGTTCAGGACAATAAACCGAAGTCCCTTGTTCAATTAAAACGACGTAATATTGCTCGAAACGCTCACAGCTTTTCACTCACGGTATGCGTCGGGAATCTTCCACATTTTGAAACGGAACGAAGAAGATCTACTTTTAAAAACGCTCTCTGCGTCCTCCCGGACCAGCTGGACCGGATCAACTGACAATGACGGTACTGAACCCTTTGAACCCTAACCCCACAACCAATTTGAGCGCCGTGTTAGTGTGGGCTTCTACCTTCCAAGCACGCCGCACACACCACGAACGTTTCTGCTCTTTTTTGCATTGTCGTGTTGCACCAAACTGAACGATATCGCCGAAGCTTCAACGCAGCGCTGTCGTGAACCTTGGCTTGTGGTTGCCACTCGTGGACCCTGTGACTCCCTTCGCTTTCAAAGCTCACATGACGATTACGAATGATACTTTCCCACTTCCGGGAACATCACAGGAGCACTTCTCCGGTCACGTCTTCGCTATGTGCTCGCAAACTGCGGAGCTTCTGGCGTCCCGTCAAACCCAAACAATAGCGGCGCCAGACGGTTGCTGCCGATTTTTTACCGCCAAACAAAAACAAGCAAAGCAGTGCCGGCCCTCTACCCGTTGATGGGAAGCGGCGCAGCGAGCGGTCCCCCCCTTTCCTGGTGTTACCGGTGTTACATGCCGTTTACGCTTGCAGTTGAAGGGTTGGGACGAAGGCAAAACCGACTGCAATGTCATCGTGTTCACTATCGAGGACACGCTTCTTATATCCGTTTTAACTGTTTGGAACAGTAATTATACCCATATCTTTATTTGTGGTGTGTAAGAAAACTATTATCAGGACCCCTAAATCAATACAAACATGGGCGACATGAGCAAGCCGCATTACCATCGACCATGGATCAATGGCAGCAGGGCGAGAAGCACGGTGAGCGCGAGCTCGGCCTCGTCCCGCGACATAGCGTAGTTGCTTTTGGGTGCATATCTGTCTCCGGAAAAATTGGGGTTGTGGGGATATTTACGCCGCGTGTAGTTGGTCAGCCATTTAAAGTTGCGACGAAGTCACTCGGTGTAGATGAGCAATTAGCCAGTGCGTACAGCTCGCTAGTCTGGGGTCTTTAACGTGCACCACGCAGTAGTGATACACGACCGCACGCCGGTACGATGCTCATCCAGGATCGAAACGGGCAGGGGTGGGGCTCGAACCCAGGATCCCTGAGTTCTGCAGCGCGAGTTTTCGCTCCACGCGCGTCGAGCTGGGTGTGCGCTTTAGCCCACTCGGCCACCGATCCCCCCTGTCTCCGAGACATGTTTCTTACGCAGCATTTGTCTCACGATCCTTTCAGGTGTCCCCAAGCATTCCGGTGCTTTCGATAGCCCGCAATGCTGCAGTCGTCGCCGGGGTGATGCGTGCTTTCGAGGTCGGCTACACGGTTATGCGTGTTTTGACCGAGACCAAACGACGTTTTTCAACCTCGCATGATTTTTAAACGAATTATCCATTACTCAACGTGTAAATGCATGCTAATTTGTGTAAATAGCGTGTTTTTCACTCAAATATTCACCACACGAGACTCTAACAGTGTAGAGGCAAAAGCTACGGTCCGCCAGATCCAATCACGAGCCATAGAAATCGCTTCGTATTTCGCTTCGATGCACGTATCGGTGCCCGCGTATCGGATCACTGATCAGGGGACACGTGGACAGTGGTTCGAATCGAAGATCGCTGAGTGACTAAAGTATTTTACATCGCAAGAAAGCCACGACGTACAGCCTCTTTGTAGCGTCGAAGCTATAGAAATGATGCGGTGCTTTTGGATTCCGAGTATTATTCGTCCACCCCTAATCAATGCTAAGCGTGTCATTGTATGGCGTGGAACGTGATTGGACCTGGCGGCCCGTGGCTTTGGCTTTAGTCCATCGCAGGATGAGACAAAGTAGTAGCTAGAACAGTTTTCTTGGGGGAAGCAGCCCAAATTGACAACTTCGCGCGATACACAAAACGCGCACGTGACTGGGATGGTGCTTACCGTATTCACTCGAGTAATAGCCGCACATATTTATGAACAACGCCCTTAGTGTCTCCTTTCCCGCGAATACATATATTGTTAATCATCGTGTTGCGCATAGATAACATAGCGAATAATTAAATCGAAAAATTAAATAATTAAATCTTCGCACGAAGACGGTATCTCTGTCTGTAAGCAGCTGAAATCATTCTGCTGATCGCGGTGATTGGCAATCCGCATGCTCCGCATAAAAGCGAACTCTTTGGTTTTCTTCATAAACAGTGCGGCTATTACTCAAGTAAATACGGTTTACAAATTTTGTTCGCAAAGACAATTTTTTTTTTTCCAGAACAAGGATTGGTTTTATTTTTTGTGGGCATGGATTCAGCAAAATATTTTTTTTTCATCAAAATTAAAATGGTCACCGGGCATGGTTGTTCGATCTTATCTGAAAACGCCTTTTAGCGTCGCATATATTTTTCATAATGTAAAAACACGCTACTGCTTGAAACCAGAACCAGAACTAGACTGGGAGGAAGACTAAATATAGAGAATGAGAGGTTTGCTGAAGTCACGTGGCTGTGCAGCCGTTTTCTCCAATCAACGCATTTGCAGCTTTTTAAAAACACAAAAAATGGGTATCATATTTCTTTCCTATTTTAATATTCTGTGTGTGTCTTCGATCACCAACGACTTTGATTACATTTGGTGGTTGTGTCTAAACCACAGAAAACGGCTTGTGACCACATAGAAGGAAGTGAGCGTGATTCAAGCCGGCCAGTTCTCGATCGGCGATTTTCAGGCGAAAAGAAAAATAATTTCGAGCAGCAAATTATTTTCTGTGTAGTTGGGCTCTTATATGTCACGTACAAATAAAAGCCTTGGCGAGCATAAATACCCTGACAGTGCCCCTTTAATCCTTTTACGGGTTTCTATGGCGACGGCGTTTTAAAGGGATACTTCAACGAAATTTGAAATATACCCGCGGTATCAAAAAATAGGTTGAATATGATCTACAATATCCGTAAGCAACAATCGCACGTTTCTATTTTGAGCCTGGTGGCTGTATGTTTCCGTATACAAACGCCCACTCTCGGTACGCGCTCAGAGACGCAGCCAGGAGAGCACGTGACATCCACCGCAATCGTGACGTAGTTCGTCCCGGCACGAGCAAAGCTGTGGCGATAGCCAACGTCGAGACTCGAGAGCAGCCACCGAAGCGGCTGCTTTTGTACGAATTTTGAGTGACGGGTTAGTCTTCTATAATCTTGTAGAGGGACAATAGCAACTTCTGGGACAAAGGGATTCTCGGGAAGAGGGAGTTCCTCCTTCTTCTATTCTCTCGCGGTGGCCAGAGGCGAGACAGTTATCGTCACCACCCGTCAAGGTTTCTTGACGGGCATTACAACCGACGGGCTATAGCGCGATCCACCAGGTGCTCTTTGCTAATCATTTAATTCGTTTTAAAAGTCCTTTTCGTGACTTTTTTAACAAAGAGAGATTAGTGTGTTCGATGTGATACTGCTCCTTTGAACACATATAGACCAAAACATAAGCGTCGAAATTTCGTTGTAGTATCTCTTTAAGCCGCTTACAACCCCTTGCAGTAGTAATCCAAAAATATGAACGCCGCAAGTCGTTGCAGTCGCACTAGGTCGGACTCACCCAAGTGTGTGAACCAGACTTAACGGGTGACGTCAGCTATGTTTCCTCTCGGCGGTTAGCGGTGTCCACGTGATTGGCATAACGCGCCTGCGCAGCGCGCTTCTTGGGCACCATCCGGCTGTCCTGACGTTACAGTGCTGGCAATCTTAGGGATATTTCTCTAGATCTAGGGATTCTCGTCATCGTATAGGGGCAAAGGGAAATTTGTTTAAATCTAGGGATTGTTTTTAATGGGTTTCAGAAAGCTTTATAGACACGTACCTTCCCTTTTTCCTCCTCGTGCCGCCGAGTGCAGCGGAAAAAAATATCTTTGTATATTGTCGGAGTCAGAGATAATCGCCAGTGGTAACAACCGCGATTTTGGAGGGCCACACGCAAGGCTGAAGTCACAAAGGTTATTAATGTAAGAAGGTTTTAATGAAGCAAATTTAACTTTTAAATGGCCTCCCAACTACAGGAATCTATTCTTAAGCTACTCCATTACAATAATCTAAATATTGACGAAAATTAACGCATTTTCTAAAAATCTAGGAAATCTGAAAATATCTTGATAAAAATCGGGGAAAAAACGATTGCGGAGGTTGGAAACACTGTGCCATTACCACCTTCTCCCGCCTCACAACCGCTGTCGTCGTCTCATCGTTTGTGACTATCGTCTCTCGAAGTTTCGTTCACACTACGTGCGCAGACTGATTCCGCGGTTGTGCAGACGTCGTCCACTGTCGTAGACACCAAAGCGTGGTGAAGAGTGCGGTGCAGACGACACTTGCGCCTGGTACACGACTACCCCACCGGAAGCTCGATGGTCCGCTCCGATCCCGCCGTCATTGCCTACTGGATTACGTGACATCTCGTACCGCGTGATAGCCATGTTTTTGGCGGTCCGAGGACAATGTAGCAAGACGGAGCCGAAGGTTCGGTTTCGATTTCTGCTCATGTTTAAAGTAGATTTAACAATATATATATAAACCGCCCGTTGTTGCTGTTTTCATCAAGGGTTTTGCATTTCCTCTCATATATATGTATATATATATACAGGGTGTTTCATGAAAGGTGGACAAATTCGATATTGCGAAAACTACGCGTCGCACCAAAAAAGGCTTGTGTCGTTTTGGTCCTGGGCCAGGGGCCTATTTAGGAAAATTATTAAAGTCCGATATAATTAAATTGTTAATTATTTTTGCGTAATTAACTTTTTAATATTGTGTTTAAGGGCATAGTTTCAATTAGAAAATTGATCAGCGTCATCAAAAAACACTAAATCAACAAATTGCAGAACGATAGAAAGCACGCGAAGCATTTTACAGCTTTCTGAAAAACCGTACAAATTCGACGGGTTTTAAGTTTCGGTTTGTTATCGGAGCGCATCTCGCCCCGCTGGCACGCGCCCCGTGGAGAGATAGTGCAACCAGCCTCTGCTGCGTCGCGCGATGACAGCGCAGCAGAGGCTGGTTGCACTATCTCTCCACGGGGCGCGGTGCTGCCGGGCAGATACGCTCCGATAACTAAACCGAAACTATAAAAACCCGTCGAATTTGTACGGTTTTCAGAAAGCCGTAAAATACTTCGCGTGCCTTCTATCGTTCTGCAATTTGTTGATTTAGTGTTTTTGATGACGCTGATCAATTTTCTAATGAAACTATGCCCTTAAACACAATATTAAAAAGTTAATTATCAAAATAATTAACAATTTAAATATATCGGACTTAATAATTTTCTCATGAACACCTAGCCTTACCAAAATACACAAGCCTTTTTTGTTGCGACGCGTAGTTTCGCAATATCGGAATTTATCCACGCTCGAGAAACACCCTGTATATATATATATATATATATATAACTGAGAGGAAAAGCAAAACCCTGATGGAAACAGCAACAAGGGGGTTTATTCTTCGACGTTTCGGCCGGAGTCCGGCCTATATATATATATATATATATATATATATATATATATATATATATATATATATATATATATATATATATATATATATATATATATATATATATATATATATATATACTCATTTTTCGCGAAGCAAATGACGCATTCCCTTTTATTAGGGATTTTTAAGTGAAATCACTCATTCTACATAAATTTTCGGAATTGAGCGGAGTTGCCCTTTAATCGATTTGTAGATGGTAATTCCTAAGAGCGTTCGTTCGGAATAATTCTGCTAGGAAAGTAAATATCAATTTTGTGTGCAGAAAAGCTTTCACAAAACTACGAGTGGAACATCATGGCTAAACGAAAAAAGCAAAAGTTATTTTATTGACTTTCGAACAGGGGTATAACCGGAGGAAACACAGTTTTCATCATGAATCTGAACAGAAACTGTGCCAAAACGAGGAAAAAAAATTCTTGACAGTGGTAGAAAAAGTAACAATTAGACAGGCCGCTTCCACCAGCTCGCCGGCGCACACACCGTATTTTCATTAAAAGCTTTTATCAAGCCCTATAACACATAATTGCACGAAGCAAGTAAGATCATAAATTGGGGCAATAAAACAAAACTGCATACAGGCTAGAAATTATTTCGTTTGATAATGACTGAAATATACATCTCTTCAAGATGTCTTATACTTGTAGAGAGGTGTTGAAGGACTGATAAGCCTTCGTTACACACTCTTTACGAGCATCCTCTGTAGCACACGTGGCATTTTTGTCACTGTGATTTCCAGGTTGCAAAAATTTAGAAATAAGCGAGTCCACGAAAGTGCGAGACCTTTACAAAGAGCGAAGGTCTCTCCGGCTGATAGCAGTTGCCTGGGCCGCTAGAAAGCACACCAGCAAGAGTCCACCGGCCGTGATGTTCGTACATCAAGGGTGCTCCGCTGTCTCCCTGAGAAAAGGAAATAATAGATTATTAGTCTCAAAGAGTTTTTTTGTATAAATGTACGGAGATTCGAAATGTTGGTCTAAAAAACATAACATGTATCTCTTTAAGTGATTTGCTAGCAGCAGTACAGAAAAGATTGCACCGGTTCGCAGTTTTTTTTTTTTTTCAGGTTGCAGAGCATTAGCGATAATTACGCTAACTTTCTGCAATAAGAAACCAACATACGCACAACAAACAAACGAGTAAACCTCCAGTCCTTGCTTCGACAATGAATGAATCTGTTTTAGGGGTTCATGTGTCGAACATTAAGGGTCTCAAAAAACAATATATTTCAATGCATAAATTTGCAGCAGAAGTAAATTCTGCCGCTATTCTGGTAAAGTACAAATATTTCTAACCGCCCTGATATTCGTGAATGAAGAACTGCAATTCAACCTTATATATATTAGCACATATTATGCTGAAATTAATTATTGTATCTAAGGATTTTAAGGAATAGGTATTACCTATTTATCAACATTTCTTCAGCATAAATATGCTGAGGTAATTAATTTTTTCTAAATAATTTTGTTTTTAATATGTTTAAACGAGAACTTTTTTACTGACCCTCGGAAGCAAGCCTGATCATTATATTTGTCAAGAGGAGAGCAGCATCTAATTCAGCGTATAACCCGATTGCCATCCGGATGGCAAGCAGGGCGCACTTCTAGACTCGAAGAAACCCGTTCTTAAACTCAGTTCTAAAAAGTGGGAGCGAAATACAAGCTGCAATAAGATGCCAATAGTTGAAAAGATTAATATCTAAGTTTGAAAAAAAAAACGCACACTAGAGAATGACATAAAATACAATACAAACTACACAGCTTGTGGCGTATGTTTCGACCTCTGTGTCATTTATCATTTTCGTAATACAACAACGTACGGGTGACGCTGACGTTTTCCTTGGCGCGTGCTCTTAGCCAATAACTACCAGAGTCTCTGCTTACTGAAGGCGAGAAGGGTCGACTATTGTGGCAATAATTGGATACTGGAAAGGAATATGTTGAGCACTTTATTCAAATATGTTGTCAAAACTGCAAAGCAAGTAACTTCGTACGGAATGCCACTGAACTAAAGGTTTATTGTGATGTAAATTCAAGAACAGTTCGTTTAAATATTTTCATCACAAAGCTCGTTGACGTACTCGAAGGAGCACACAGGGGCCACCCACGGGTAGCGATAGTTGATTGGAAACTCATCCATTCCACATGAGCACCCCATGGGCACTTGTTGTGCACGGTTACCATGAAAGCTTTGTCAGACATTTGGGTTACGGTTGGCGTCCAATCGATGCTGGGACATAACGAGCCGAAGGATTAAAGTGTGGGGGATTTTGCTTTGAGGACTGCCAATCCCAGCGTAGTATTAGGGGAGGAAGAGGGAGGGGGAGTTATACGCCACCGCCGGCGCGGATGCGTGATGGGATGTGGGCAAGAAGCGCCACCGTGCGCCGTCGCCCATAAACAAATCACTGGAATGCGGTGTTGTGGCGTCGGTGTGAGTCCCCGTTCTTTTTTTTTCTTTTTTTTTTGGGGGGGGGGGGGGTGCTTGAATTAGTGATGCAAAACTATCGATAAATTGACTCTCAATACTATCGATAGTTTTTCCACAAATATCGATAGTGTCGCAGAACTATCGATAGTCGGCTATAGATAGTACTATTGATAGTTTTTCGATAGTCGGCTATGGATAGTACTATTGATAGTTTTTTTATAGTCGACTATCGATAGTACGATCGATAGTTTTTCGATAGTCGACTATCGATAGTACTATCAATAGTTTTTTACTATCGATAGTCAGATTTATGGCGACTCTCGATACTATCCATAGTACTATCAATAGTTTTGCATCACTAAATTGAATTTTTGGTTTAACGTCTTTCTAAATCGGCTCACTACTTCAGTGTGGCCTCCGCGAAATTAACAAGGCCTGTTACAGCACAAATCTCCGTGTGAATAATGTCACATGCGGCAATACATTCCACATAGGCGTCGCAGAATGGACACTTATGTAGGGTGACCAGACGTCCCGTTTTGGCCGGGACAGTCCCGTTTTTGAGGTCCGCATCTGCCGTCTTTTTGTCTCAATAAAGAATCATGTCCCGTTTTCGAGACATGATTCTTTTGTTTTCCCATATAAGTACGCAGACTTTGACAACCGAGTCTTGCGGGATAATGTCCTGCTTAGGAAACTTCTGTCGGCGGTAAAATACGCCCACACCAACAAAGGACCCGAAGCAGGACCTTCCAAATTAGTGCATGCAACTGAACTGTGAGTCTCACTTGGCCTAGGGCTTAATGTAATATGGTAACATTTTGAAATAAGAGCAATTATTTCAGTAAAATGTTTTCTCCCACTCCTCAATCTTTATTTGTCCCCCCCCCTCCCTCCCGCTGGGTCACACTACGCTTATGGTCACACTACGCTTATAACTACCTCACATGATGAGATTCTGCTCGCTATTTTCAGTCGCGACGTCACTCGGACTACAACATGAAGCGTAGAGGGTAGCTGCGAAGCTCAACGTAGCTACTGAAAGTCGCCAGCAGAATTGGACCATGCGACTCAGGCATAACAAGTCGGTGATGTCCACCATTAACAACAATAAATGTACCCTTATATTCACTGTTTACATCGAGCCTACTTACCCTAAACATCCTTCAAATTTAAAAGTTCTTAGAGGCTTGTATTTACTTCACATCATAATTACCGCGTAAAGAGCTGGTCTACGGGACCGTTTTCGTTTAAATGCTTCGACGAGTTTAAAGAGGCAGACAAATTTATGAATATTTTTTTTATTTACTTAAGATACAGTTCAGCGTCTAAGGGCGTTACAGAAAAAAAGGAGATACAAATAAATAAAATATTAAAAAATCGAGGCTAATAATGAAACGTTTGCAAGTGCTAGGAAAAATAAAAAAGGCGACCATTACACAGACTCAAACACAGTTGACGGAATCAGGTGACGGTATGAAAGAACTCGTTAATACTTCTGGGAAAAAAACACTTTGTTTGATGACATCATGACATGCGTCTCGGGTAAACACTTCCATTGATAATAGGTAAGAGTAAAAAAATTAGTATTTCAAAAATGCTGAATATTCGTGAACCGTATTTAGATGATTTAACATGCGTGAGATAAAGTGAAAAGGCTGAAGAAATAATCTCCTGTCTATGCCCGTTTTGTTATTATACTATATATCATGAAAGTTTTAGACATAACGTGAGCCTACGACATCTTAGCAGCTTCGATCGAAGAGAGCTTTCCGGGATACTCGAGCGTACAGTGTAATTGTAAATTCCGGTCATGAATCTCGCTGCCCTGTTTTGAACTCTTTCGAGGACATTACAAAGCTATCGTGCTTGGCGATCACACAGTACATACCCGTATTCAAGAATGCAACTTACATTTTGACATATATAAAGCATCCTTAATGTTCGAAGGGCAGTTTCGAAAGTTGCTTCTTACAAAATGCGATATACCAGTGACTTTAACGGTTATTTTATTAATATGGGACTGCCAAGTACGTTTTCTGTCAAATATACAATAATATACTTAGCCTTTGAAGTAACAGTCAGTGTAGTGCCATTTAGGCTGTACGAAAAAATAAGTGTTTTAGTTCTTGTGTAAAGGAAGCCCCATGATGGCATTCATCATTTTAAGGTTCATCTGCTTTCTTTCACACTACCCAGAAATGCAGTCCTTATCACGTTGCGAACCAGCACTTTCGTTGGAATCCCGAACAGAACAATATGCGACGCAGTCGTCGGCTTAAAGACGGATATTTGGTTATATCCACATTGAAAAACCTTCCGTGGGGCGCACAAGGATTTCTAAAATCCCTTCACGTACCCTTTAAACATGTCTGGAGGGATTGAGATGTTTGTCGAAGTTTTGTAAGGCCCGCTTCAGACGGGGCAACTTTCTCAGCAATTTTGGGGTTGCTGGCGAGTTGTTCCCTAGCTTTCCCTAGACCGACATGAATTCCTGATATCGGGTTCGGCTGAAAACAAGCGAGCAACTCGGAGCAATTCGGAGACGTTTGAAGCGGCAGCAGCCAATCAGGGGCTCGATATTTTCACGTGATACCTCGTGCCGGTGATGATGACAACGAAAGGCTTGGTTCTGGTTTAATATTGCTCGTTTTGGTTTAAATAAACTGTTTGAAAAATGTGCGTTAGTATTTTCAGCATCATTTAAATGCATAAACTCACGTTCATAGCGCGTCACTGTGTGTCTAAATAGTGCAAGAAAAATAAAATTAATAAGGATGATGGCAAATTGCAGCAGTTGGTTGCTGCGTGTGAACGCGGGCGGCCCGTGTTGCTGATTTTGCGACGTGAAGTTGCTGGGCGAAATTGTCCCGTCTGAAGCGGGCCTAACGGGCCCGACGTGTCCTTTAAAAGGGCACTAACAGGTCAAAATCATATTTGTTTTACTATCCGAAACGATTGAAAGCGACGCCTGGACATTACCCTAAAAATTTAAAACTTAAAAAATCTGTATTTGTGAAGAAAATATGAAAGACGTTTGCAAGTCTCTGTAATGCAAAAGTAGAGCGAAGCTCTTGAGGAGGAGAAGGGTAGGGTACGGAAAGGAGGGTATGCCCCTCCTTCTCCTCCGTACACTCTCCTCCTCCTCCTCCTCCTCCTATATCCCCTCCTCCTCCTATTCAGTTTTCCAGCTATATTTAGCGGCGAAAATGACGTAACATGACATGGTGTCACGTCACCTATGAACAAATTCGACACCAATTCAATTCCCTGCAAAGCTTTTTCGCAAAATTTAGCAGGGAATTTAAAAGGTGTTAAGGTCATGGGACATCAATTTGTCCTCTAAATCTAGCGGAGAAACTGAATTTGTCCGCTAAATATAGCTGAGGAACTGAATTTCCCTACTAAATTTAGCAGGAAATTGAATTGGTGTTGAGGTCACGTGACGTCAATTTTCTCGCTAAATTTAGCGCGGTTACGCTGATGCCGACGCCAATGCGGCGAAACACGGAAACACGCGCCTAAGTGCTGCGCTCTAAAAAAACAATTTCCATAAGCCGATTTTGAAGTTCCCGCGCGATTTGCGTCGGTGCAGTGACGTCAGAGTTTGAGTCGTCCTGCAACTTGAGTTTCTCTCGCTCTTCCAAACCATCCCGACCTGAGGTGTCGTGTTTTCCCGCGTCCCGCGATCAACCGCTCTTGTCTATGCGTGCCGCCTATCGCTGTAAGCAGACGACCCTTCACTTTCGTGTATTAAAATTTTAGGGCCCTTTCAGCGATATCAAATACTTTGAAAAGGTGTAAGGTTGAAAAAAACGTGCAGTGGACATTTGTGAGCGACGTAAGGGGCCACGTGGCGACGGTTCTGCGTGAAGGGCTTCCCGGCGGAGTCACAACCAAAATTACGGTTCACTGACACCAAACCCAGTTGTTTTAACCGTTTGGTGATTTCCTTTTCGAAGTCTGAGACGTCGTCGGGCACCTCAAAAAAATCTTCGTCCGATTCCTAGACTGGCCGATCATCCTCAATGCTACATACGTCGAGCGTCGCATGTCTTCCGAGGGAGGAAAAAAGCCAGAAGGTGACATCACTCTCGACTTAGATTTTCGGTATATTAAAAAGAAGGAATCATGTCGGCTCCGAGCCCCGTCCAGACAGTGAGTGGCGTCTTTTTTTGTAGGGCGCAGTCCATGGCCGTGCCCGCTCTTGGTCCCCTGGCGTCGAAGTTCACACCAATCAGCGGCAGTGTACTGCCATCAGATGTAGGCGGTTGTAGGAAGCCGAATGACGGGGAGGGCAGATGTCATCTAGGTCGGTCGTGGTCGGAATGGTGGCTGTGCAATCTTGTGTGTTCAAAGCAACGGACGAAAGCATAAATTAGAAGAAAGTGTAGGTGATCGAATTACTTCATGTCGGCATCAAGCCCTCAGCAGAAGAGCAGATGACGGTTTGAAGGATAGCACGTCTGTTTGCACATAAAGGTGCAGTGAACGTGGTCTGCGGGTGGTCGGGACAACTTGAGGGTTGTCCCGCGTTAAATGTTGAACAAAAGAAATAAATCTTACGACCTCAAGTATCCGTGAATTCAAACAAAAGTGCTTCCCGCACAAGCAATTGTGGCCCTACTGAGTCTGTTTGTTTTTTCTTTTCCACAGCTCCCATCCACGTTTTTATACAAAACGGACAGGCAGAAATGACGTAAAAACAGACCTTGACATCTTTTCCGGCTCTTGAAGTACAGCCCAAGTCTCGACGTTTTGTCATGAAGGCAGCTTTTATTCTGGTTTCTTCCAAAATAACGCAGAAATGCCAGACCCGCATTGCGACTTCCGCCCATACGATAGACTTGAAATACCGGCCGAAGCACCAAAACCGCCGCGTGACTTGAGACTTGTGTATAGTAGAGGGGAAGCAAATATGCATTTTTATTTACTTCGCAAGGTCAAGTCTTAAAATTGTATTTTCCGAGGGATGAATGAAAATAATGCATGTGCTTGCCCTCCAAAAGTTATCTTTTGGAGATAATATCTATCTCGAAAAGATACAGGGCATAGAGCGCTCTAGGGCGTCCGTCAGCCATATCGTCACGTGGTAATATGACGTTACAGAGCCACGTCACTACACGATGTCCCATGACGTCACGATTTCACCTTGCGTGAAGGTGTCATTTGGCATTATTGTGTCGCATTACATCATGATATACCCTGACTGCGTTAGCATTCACGTGACATCATTTATCTAGATTGTTTTAGAGTTTTAGATAAGTGCGTGTATCCGAGCAAGTATTGTCGATGGTTTCTCTATGTAAGGTGAAAGGCAAATAAGAGCAAATACATAAGAATACATTAGGGTATGGTACGGAGTCACAGCCCTTGCTGTGACTGTGCCGATAATTTACATAGGAGTGCTAATGTTTTGCTTGCTAATCGCTGAAAACTATATTTCGTTTCACCATAATTATGTCCAGACCCAACCGGCGCTGTCCCATTGGTCCCATCAGCTCTACGAGCTGATGGGACCAATCGGACAGCGTCCAAAACTACGCAATCATGTAATTCGCCATATATCTATACGTGTTCTATCATCGCTCAGCCAATCCAAACAGAAAGGCAAAGTGAGTTGTGCTTTTAACGCTGCATTATGGGTCCATTAACTGGTACCGTCCGCGGCGACTGGACTTAAACTGAAACGAATATACTGTATATCTTTTTGGAAATTCGTATAGCCGACCATATGGAACAAAAAACCTTGGTGCCAACTGAAATGTCTACTTGTCAAAACAGTGTGGGAACTCGGCTATTCAGATAATACTCTGACTATATGCATGCAAAGAAATGATCGAAATGGAAAATTGTATTAGCGGTTTATGATAATACTGAGTAAGAAATTACACTCCAATCACTGTCACTGTGTATAATAACACTTTTGCGGGAACATTCCTTGTAACTTTTATGAGACCTAAGTAATTTAGAGGAATATGTACAATATTGTTTTGTCATCTGACTGATGTTTGTATCTTTAATTCTGCAGCTCAATTGGTATACAATGGCGCAGCTAAACGTCCTGCCCCTAAAGTGGATGGTAACGAGCACCAAAAAGAGAGCGAATTTCTTAACCACCTTTTAATATTTTATGCGAAAGTAAATAAACCATATTATTTTGGAGCATAAAGATTTGTAGGCACCGAGACTTAATGTGACAAGCAAAACGGACACAAATGATAATTGGAAACGGGCCACTGGAACTACACATGGCATTTTCATCAGCAGGATGTATTGATTTGCAATCACGTTGCTAACGCATGTTGCAGAAAGAGTTATGTCACAGTATCAAATTGAGGAGGCTTCAGATTCTTATACCCATCATTTAGACCTTGAAGCGATATGAAGATGTTTGAGCGAGTCTTCAAGCCAAACCAAACTGAGCGACCTTTATCTGCCAAGACCTATGATGAGGGAATGAATGATGAGGGAACGTTTCAGTTTTACAAGGAAACCTATTCAGTCCCCCATAAAATTAGAAGAAAAACTGAGTTGGTGTGTAGGTCACGTGACGCCAATTTTCCTGCTTTACTTTACAGGAATACTAAAATTTCACGTTGAAGTTTAGCGGGGAAGTTTAATGAGTGTAGAGGTCACGTGACATGTCAGATGAGGTCATTTTAGACGCTCAGCTCTTAGGCGCCCGTTTCCGCCCTCAGCGGCGTCGCCGTCGCCGTCACCGTCAGAGTTGCTGTCGGCATAGCCGCGCGTTGCATTATGGGTCGTTTCCCATAATGACGTCGCACGTGACGTCACGTGTGACGTCACGAGGGTCACTAGAGTCAGGAGTGACGTCACGAAGGTCACTTGTGAAGGTCGTGACAAAAGTCACGACCTTCACGAGACCTTCACGAGTGACGTGACGAGGGAGGATGGAGGGAGGGGAACGGGCAGGGGGAGCAGGAAGGGAAGGAGGAGGAGAGGGAGGAGAGACGGAGGAGGATGGATAAGGGGCAGATGGAGGAGGAAGGGAGGAGGAGGGGAGGGTAAAAAGGAGAGAAGGAGGGAAGGGAAGGAGAAGAGGGGGAGGTGAGGAGGAGAGGGTACGGAGGAGGGGGGCATACCTTCCTCTCCGTACCCTCCCCTTATCGTCCTCAAGAGCTGCGCTCTAATTCGGCATTACAGGGAATCGTAAACGTCTTTTATTTCTTACCACTATATTTAGCGGGTAACATAAATTGGTTTCTAAATCCTACAACTTTAATTGTCCTGCTACATTTATAGAAAACATTCATTTGGTGTTCATTTAAAATGTAAGTAACTTTCCCGGTCAGTTTGACGCGAAATCTGAATAGGTAGTGTGATATAAGGTCAGGTAACGTCAATTTCTTCATTCAACTTAGCGGGAAAAGGCGCAGACAGACGGACGGGTGAACAAACGTTTCGAATTAAGCATGTCAGGCTTTATCATCTAGAAGCAAAAAACAATAATATTTATTATTTGACTTTATGTGTTATAGGAAGTACGATTGAAAGGGGTAGCTTTACTCACATGACATGTTCCTCCATCTGTACAAATGAAATAACCAGGAACTTCGCTTTTCATTTGGGCAGAGCATTGATTCTGATCAATCAGATCTAGTTTCTTTTCCATCAGTGTTGTTGCTTCGCTGAATGCGGGGAATCCTATGTACTCTTGTGATCCGACGTTAACTAAATTATTTGATTTTTCGGTCATAGATGTCGGAACCTTAGAATCATCTATTCGATCTTCAATTTCATCTTCATCTTTATATTACATCCTCATCGTAATAGTAATACTCTAGAAATAAAATAAATATTGATTACAATTAATAACGGAAGGAAATAGGGGAATTTGTACATTCTAAGACTTGATTGGTCACGCCAACATGCTTCAAACACCAACCACTGTCTGAGAAACATACAAACTACAGGTAATTAGAACGTATTAAAAATTCGATTACATTTATGCGATCGAGTAACATGTTCCACAGTGACAGCAACTTGGTGCCTGCGTAATTCATTATCCTTATGGCGCCGTTGTCGGTTCTGCACAGACACCTTAGCACGATTCTGGGAATTTCCACGCCAGTTTCCCTTCCGCTCTACATTTCGCACTTATGCCTCATGCGTAGTTTGTCTATGACGAGTCTCCTCACCCTATTAAAAAATATTTTTTACCGGAATGTCATTTCCAGTAAAAGTCTATTTGGCTGGATTATGGGACTGTTTTCACTTCCAGTAAAGCCGTAGTTTACCGGAATGTCACCGGACTTTTTACTGGAATGTCACCGGTTGTTTTACAAGAATGTTACCGGCTTTTTACCCGAATGTCACCGGATTTCTACTGGAAGTTTATTTCCAGTAAAAATCTATTTTACTAGATTATCAGACTCTTTTCGCTTCCAGTAATGCCACAATTTACCAGAAGATCACCATATAATAATATCTTTATTATCTTCGAAAAAATACATGTGTGCGTGCTGGCCCACGAAAGCAAAGATGCTTGTATGTGAGACCAGGCAGCCAATAACATACCGTGACACATAGAACATTAGAGAAACAAAACAAACAAACAATAATGTAGGAATGTGGGCAACAAATACGCACTAAGTAATTATATAATCATTATTGCGCGAGCGTGAGGCACCATTCTCTTACATTCCGTTTTACCGCACGAAAGGATAATATGTTCAGCAAAGACTCTGGCAAACTGTTGAAGATTGGCCGGAATTCATAGTGTTTTTCTTTCTTTTTTCGGAAGTCAACGGAAGCGCCACTTAGGAGGAAGCCTGTGAACCGTGGTTAGTGCATGTTTACCAGATGCTGGACGATTCGATAACAATTAAAGTGGTTAGTCCACAGAGACCTGAAGGTTTGATGTATCTATTTAACCGGGTCGATACCAGTGAAACAATTTGCACAGCTGTAGACAAAAGCAATCAGACCAAATAGGAACAACCGAGTTCTTTGTCGCAAAAGATATCTTTCAAGGTACTTACAATGCCGCTGGGTAAATTCCTAGACGTACGGTAATAAAACCGCGCAGGTGCACCACACGGACACACACACGTATGATCTCAGTAGCACGTTTAGCGAAAACCACGAACGCGCGAAACGAACATCCGCCGCCGTTGAGAAATCACGGGCACAGATCACGATGTCGTCCTGATGTCGTCGCCGCGGGTGCACCAGGCGTCAGTAGCACGCTTAGCGAAACCACGAACGCGCGAAACGAACATCTGCCGACGTTGAGAAATCTTGGCTCAGTTTTTCGCTCACTGGATGCTTCTGAAGCCGGACGGACAAAGAGGCGTAAGAAACAGGTCACTGAAATATATTTTCTTTTCATCTGCACACCCAGCTGCTCTGGAAGATACAGGTCGCACACATGGAACGAGAATCCGAGACTGAGCGTTCGTTCCTGGCCGGCCGTTGATCGTTGAAGGCCCTGTCACACTGAGGCAACAGTTGGACAACTCTATCCGGCAACACGGGGAAGTCGTGTTGCCGGCGACCCTGTCACATCGCGGCAACAACAACAGTCGGGCAACATGTTGCTGCCGCCCGGCAACCGTGTTGCCCGATTTGTTGTCCGACAGCCCTGTCACACCGAGCTGACGGCGAGGACAACACGGGGAACACTCCGCCATCTTGATTGTTTACCTTGGTTCGCGTGCGGCGCTGAGTCGCTGGAAATGTGACTCTACAAAGTGCTAGTTCGTTCGAAGGGCCGGGAATTATTACGGTACGACATCAACCAGTGACTGTGATTATAAAATTTGACACGGGGAGTATTTTCCGCTCTTTATTTTATCGAAATGTTCTTCATTCGCTGACAAAGCAGATAGCCCTAACCGAGGAAAGTGACATCGCTGATATATGTTCGGGATTTACGCCACCGTATGAAGTGTTTCTGTCCGGTTCTTTCATGCAATTCATATTTCTAGTGTAAAATTGCGCTAGCACCGGCAGTACCCCAAAGCGTCTTTTGTAACGTGGTGTTGAGCTGGACTGACAGTGCTTCAAATCTACGACACCGACACCATCGGCCTTCATAACAATCGGTGGAATAAATATTTTTCAACGCTGTCTACTTGCCTACCGCCTGCTATGTGATCGATTCATTCCCCCAAAACGTCCTGGGTATTTTTAAAACAAACCAGGTGCCTGGTAGCGGCTGTTTCCAAGTTCCAAGCATCAACAATCATGATCAGAGTGGTCGTTTTATGCTTCGATTTTTTTAATCTTTGGTTTTCTGGATTATTTTATTATACTTTATTAGCGGGTGAGTAGGCATGCCATTTTATTTCACTATGAGTAATGTGAGCTGGTCTCTCGGGAGTTCTAATTTCAAAATTAGGCTGAACGTTCACGACCGTAGCTGTGACCATTTCGAAAATCGCTTTCCGTAACTACGCAGCAAAAACATTAATCGAAAATATTTTAGCTGCACGCCAGCCCTAATTATTGTTAAATAACGTTTTTCAAGCCTTTGTTTGAGTAAGACTTCATTGATAGGGGACTAGCTCTACCATCGAAACTATCTATGTTGTCGTGTTGCCGGCCCGAAATTCGCTCAGCCAGCGGTCAGGGCAACACACGTTGTCAACACAAGTTGCTGCTATTTTTGTTGCCGAAAGCTGTCATACCGAGGCAAAATTTTAGTTGTCGTCCATGTTGTCGTGCTATTGCCGCGATGTGACAGGTTTGTCGGACAACACGGGGAGTGAGCAACAAGTTGCCCGACTGTTGAACAACGTGTTGTGTTGCTGTTGCCGTCGTGCTGCCTCAGTGTGACAGGGCCTTGACAGACAAAAAAACCGGTTTCCTTAAAAAAAAAAAAGTCAGCAAAACGATTTTTTTGCATTTTCCCCACGACCCAATGCGAGGGAGAGAGGGTGCGTGGGGACTCGTCCTTGGTGCGAGGCACCAAGGACGCCCAGTCCCCGGCTCGCCTCGGCTTCCCCTCCCCTCGCGTCGGCTTTGAGTGAAGTTCGGTAAACAGGGAAGCAGTCACCCGTTTCGGGTAAGATTAAAACCGGGTCGTCTGGGAAACGAAAGTGGCTGGCGGTGACATTCCAGCGAAATCTGGAAACCCGATGCCGATGAAATTACAGCTAAATCTGTTTGCCGGCAAATAATCTCGCACAGACTGCAGGTAAACTGGTTTCGAATGAAAACGGGTGAAAGTGTCCACCTTTTTGGATTGTCAAAACAGTTCGCTGCACGCACTTCTTGAGGGTTGCAACGTCGTCCCGAGCTAAAACTCGCACTCACGAGAACGCCGCCCGAGTGATCTCGTACCTGCTCTGCCCCGACTTTTGCCTGTCGCAAATAGCAAGTTGCCGGTGATCGCTACTCAACTTTTTGGATCGTCAAAACAGTTCTCTGCACGCACTTCTTGCAGGATTGCAACGTCGTCTCGAGCTAAAACACGCACTCACGAGAATGCCACTGCATTGGCGGCCACCATTACAAACTCAGTCCCCCTGCTCGTCTTGGCTTCCTTGCCTTTAGCCGTTCCCCTGTCGTCGGCTACCAGTGAAGTTCGGTGTCTGGCAAACGAGAGTGCCTTCCGGTAGGATTCCAGCGACTGGTAATCGAAAATGGTTCTGGCAAAACTTTCCGCGAAAGTATCTTCCGGTAATATTTCCACCACAGACTGGTAAATGACGCTGGTTTCTGGTGAAAGTGAGTGGAAATTAACCCGTTTCCACTGAATGTCACGGGAAGTTTTTGCCGGATTTTAACCGAGAGTGGCTCCGGTAAAACGTACACCGGAATCTGGTAACTGAAAGTGGCGGCCGGTAATATTTCCACTAAAAAACTAATAAACTACGGTGGTTTCTGGTGAAAATGAGTGGAAATTAACCCGTTTCCGCCGAATGTCACTGGAAGTTTTTGCCGGATTTTTCAATACCCCCTAGGACACAAGCCCTTTACTTCATGCCATCTTTAGTAGATTCCCGATTCGCTCCAAGCGGAAGAAACCCCGAAGCTTGACGAGAGTCACCGCAAACCGAAAGACGCGTCCGTCTTGGCGTTGCCGCGTGCTAGCGTCGTAATCGTTGTGAGGCGCTACAACACGCGCTGGTGGCAATGCTGACGCAGCCTAGGTGGTGCTGCATGTATCCACTAGTGATGACGTTTTCGGGAAAGTCGGGGGGGGGGGCGCAAGCCTTGTCTTCTAGGCGGTATTGCCTAAGGGCGCCATAACTCAATAATGCGTTCTTCGGCCCTGCTGTGGACTTTTTGAGGTCTAGCCAAGTGGCGTGCAAGTTCGTCTGCTCGGATCCTCGTGCACATGTGCCAGCACAACGTGGTGTCAACTACAGTAAACCCCTCTCATACATGTAGAAGCTAAGATGAGGACGTGGGAACACACCAGGACGTGAGTGTGGTCGCGAAGGAACTTCAATATACGTATATAATAGAATATAACCAGATAACAGTTTAACGAGGACTACGGAAGTTTAAAAAAGCTACCCAGGTGGACCGAAAGACGTGTTCCCTTCACGAGCACCAGACGAAGACCCCCTTTCGGCGAGTTGTCTTCAAGTAGGCAAGGAAGAACCCATTAAGACGTCTGGTTCTTGAGTCGACGGTCCCTCGACGCTCGGGCACCAAGTTCTCATACTCCGGAATGCGCGGTGCCGGGATTCATCCCTGGGGCCGCCGTCCTGTTGCGCGGTCTACGTCGCAGGACCGTCCGCGTCTGGGGCATGTCCACTCAGGCCGCCACAGCACTCCCTCCCCAGTGAGCAGGCGAACGCCGTGCTTCGTTAAGAACGAGCCGATCCGGCCAGCGAACTCTGCGGCCGTAACGCGTCGTTCGTCCCGGAAGGGGATGCCGAGCTGCCGTCGGAGAGCCCTGCTTGACCCGCGGGTCCGGCACAGCTGCAGGTCTGGGAGCGAGGAACGGGGAAGGCGAAGGTTCTTTTGTTGTGGTTGCCTCCTTCGACCTCTGTGGCGAGTTCCGTCGTCGTGGGGCATGTCCGTGGCATGCCACCATTGATGTCTCGATGTGGGCGGGCTTGAAACGGTCCAAACAAATCACCTCCTCTTGGCCTCTAATACGGAGTGTGAAGTGCTTTGGTCCGCGTTTTAGCACACGGAAAGGTTTGTCGTAGGGGGCCTGAAGCGGCCGTTTGATGGGACCGCGCCTGACAAGAACGGGTGTGCAGTGTGTCAGGCTCTCGCTGACCTGAGGGCGGCGGCTGTTTGATGTCTGGTGGCCGTTGGTCGAAGGCTGTCCATCATTGCATGCATTTGGTCGACATAGTTTGTTGGATCTTGCAGTCGGTCTTCCTCATGCTCCGTACACCAGATCCACGCTAGTGCACTCGAGGCAGCACTTATACACCGAACGTATGCCGAGAACAACTAACGGTAGGGTCTCTGTCCAGCAAATGCCGTCACCGTGGGCCATGAGGACGAACTTCAAGTGGCGATGGACTCGCTCGACACGACCGTTGGCTGAAGGGTGTGCCGGTGTGCAGGTGCGTCGTGCCGAGGACTTGCGTCAGCTCCCTGAACAGATATGATTCGAACTGACGACCTTGGTCAGTTGTGACCGTGGACGGCACTCCAAAGCGGGAAATAGATGAAATCAGCGAGCAACCGTTGGCGCTGTAGGATTTGTGATTGGGACAGTTTCTGAACAGCGCGTGAATCGATCTACCACGTTGAGCAGATACGTGTAACCTTCGGACGGTTGAAGAGGTCTCACGATATCTAGGTGCACATGCTCGAATTTGTTGCCCGGCAGTGGGAAGTTTGCTAGGGGCATGGTTGTGTGCCGGTGAACCTTGCAGCACTGGCATTGAAGGGAAGCCATTGCCCACTGCCGGACAACCCGGATGATGGAGCCCCAGACACATTTCGTGGTTAGTAGGCGCTGAGTTGCCTTGATTTCCGGATAGGAGAGCCTGTGAAGCCTGTCGATCACCATGCGTCGATAATGTTCGGGTACGTAGAGTTGAGGCGTTCCGGTGGAGATGTCACACTGAAGCTCCGTGTCGCACATCGGTAGTGCGGCCATCCGGAACTCGAGTCCTCCTGGCCTGTTACGCAGGTTCTGCAGCTCGCTGTCCGTCTGCTGAGCACTCGCCATTTCCTTCAAGTCGACCACTGCGGAGGATTCTAGTTCACAAATATTTGCCCTGGAGAGTGCGTAAGCAACGACGTTGTTGCGACTTTGGATGTGGCGAATGTCGGATGAAAACTCCGCAACGCAGGACATCTGACACAGCTCCCATTGGGAATGAGTTCCGCCGTCCGGCCGCGAGTTTGGAGAAGACGTGCACAAGCGGTTTAGGGTAGGTCATTATGGCGAGTCAGCGCCTTCCACCGAATGGCGGAAATTCCTTACTGCCAAGTGCACTGCCACCAGTTCACGACCGAAGGCACTGTAACGTTGCTCGGTTGGTGAGAGCTTGCGTGAGAAGAACAACAGCGGCTGAGTGTACCCGTCAACCACCCGCTATAGCATCGCACCCACCACCCACTGCGGTGGCGGAGGCGTCAGTCACCAGGGTAAGTGATGCGTTCTTACTCCGGTGTGCCACCATTGATTCTGCACTCCACGAGGAGCTCTGTGGCACGCTGAAATGCCTGGCGGGCGGGATCGTCCCACTAAAGTTGTGTCGATGGGCTGTAGTTTTCTTTCAACAGTCGGTGAGTGGTTGAAGTTTTTCAGCGTAGTTAGGCAAAAAGTGGCGATAGAAATGAGGCATTCCCAAAAACTCACGCACTTGTTTTTTATTGACGGGCTGGGGAAATTCGTGAATTGCCAACACTTTGATTTCATTTGGCCGAATTCCCGATGCGTTAACTTTTGTCCGAGGAACTCCAGTACATCTTTGCCGAACACACACTTGCTAAAATTGACGGCAACGCCGTAGTTCGTCAGCTGAGCGAAGAGCGTACTCAGGTGTTGTGCCTGATTTTCGGCGAAGCCGCTTGCAACGAGGATGTCGTCCATGTAGGCGTAGCAAAATGGCAAACCCCGCAGCACCTCGTCGACGAAACGCTGAAACGTCAGTGCAGCATATTTTTAGCTCGAATGGCATTCTGACGAGTTCAATGAGACCGAATGGTGTTGTGACCACGGTATTCTCGATGTCGGCCGGTTCAACTGGGGCTTGATAGTACGCCCGGACCAGATGAGTTTTAGAAAATATCGTGGGGCCGTCGAGCGTTGCTGTTAAATCATGAATGTGAGGCACTGGATAGCGATTGGCTGTCGTGATCCAATTGAGATCCCGGTAGTCCCCAAGTGTTTGCCAGTCTCCAGGTGTTACTCGAATAGTTAATACGCAGTGTTACTCGAATAGTCGAATACGCAGTCGTCAAACGGTAGAAGTCATTTTATATGTACAGAGCTTTAACGTTCGTATCGTTGCACGTTTCGTTGTAGCTTGTTGTCGTCCTCGTCTTTTATCAGCTCTCGTGTTCAGCAGGATTCTAACACATGTGCAACGGCAATGACCATGAACTCTCGGACGGGCGGATAATTCAGAAGTCGAGCACATGCTCGAACTGTTGACAAGCGACCCGCAGTTTGTCAGGCGGCAGCCGCCGTGGTTTCGCGAGCACGGGAGGTAATGATGTTTCAATATAGTGCGTGACGTGGTGGCGAACAAGATACCTCGGTGTTGCAGGGACGGGTGAGGTCGGGAAACTCTTTAAGGATGTTAGAAAAATCGCAGGTACCGTTCTCTGAAATCGGGGCAAGGCTGAGCGATGACGTTCTGGACGCTACTCTCGATACGAAGAGAAACGTTGTAGTGTCTAGCACGCACTTGTGGCGAACGTCAACCAATAATCCAAAGTTCCGGAGAAAATCGGCGCTGAGGATGGCGCCGATTTTTGTGTTGAGTTCCGGCGACCAATAAAATTCAAAGAAAGGTACGTCGTAGTACAAGGTGAAAGGTAAGGGATCGTTCTAAAAAAACAGGGATGGGTGTGCCGTTCGCTGCTTGTAAGAGTGCACATGGTGTTTGACGACGCTCGCTGAGGAATGCAGGAAGGATGCTGGCCTCGGCCCCGGTGTCGAGCAGTAGCTGGAAGCCAGATGACTTGTCTCTGACAAAGAAAAGCCGGCACCCCGTTTGTGCTGCACTGCTCGCCGACTTGGTGCTGGGGCAACCCGTTTACCACTCCCGTTGTGCAAGGTGGTCTGCAACGTTTTACTTGGTCCCCGAATGTGCAATGGTACTAGCAGATGTTGGTGAAAGATGACGCGGAGCGAGACCGGCTGCGGTAGCCCGAACGGCGTTGCGGAGATCTACCATGTTCGGTTTTGAGCGCAGCAACGGCCTTTGCCAGGTTCCGGATTTCCGATTGGAGCGTGCAGAATTCGGCGCTGGACGAGGAAGCAGAGGTTGCACTCACAGTCACCTATTGTGCCTGGGGAGGAGCCTGGATGCTTGAGACTGTGGGCGACACCACCTCGAGCACCTTGTCCGCGAGAGCCGCGAGGTGGTGGAGTGGAATGCCATCTGCCGCCGCCAAAATTATTCATATGTTGGCGGGAAGGCGCTGCAGGAACAGCTGGTGCAGGATGGAGTAGTGCACATTTGTCGTATTTTCTCCGAGCCGCTGAGTCATGCTGCGAAGCATCTGGGAAGGTTTCCTGTCTCCAAGATCTTCGGCCGCCAGGCGTTGTTGGAGACGTTTCTGTTCTGGCGCCGAAGTGCGTCGTACGAGTTCGAGCTTCAGTTTGCCGCAGGGTGGTCATCGGGAGGAGTCAGGATAGTGTCCAGGACTTCGGCTTCCTCAGTTGGTGACAATGCAGTAATGACGTCATGGAACTTCGTCATTTGTGCCGTAATCCTTCGGGTGCTGAACTGGGCCTCCACTTGGGCAAACCATAGCGCAGGGTCAGCGGGCCAGAACGGTGGGACTTTCAGAGCCTTGTGACGCCCCGGAGGACGGTTGCTACACCTGCCCCTGCTGCGCCGATGTTTGGGCGTTGTCGTCGCCGTTAGCCACGGCGCTCGCCGAGAAAATGTTGCTTCAAAAATACCGGGTCGCCAATTGTGGTCGCGAAGGAACTTCAATATAGGTATATAGTAGAGTAAAATTAGATAACTGTTTAACGAGGACTACACAAGTTTAATAACAAAGCTAACAAGGCGGACCGAAAGACGTGTTTCCGTAACGAGCATCAGACAAAGACTCCCTTTCGGCTAGTTGTTTTCAATTAGGCGAGGGAGAATCCATTAGGACGTCTGGCTCTTGAGCAGACGGTGCCCCGGCGCTCGGGCACCGAGTTCTCCCACTCCGGAATGCGCGATGCCGGGTTTCATCCCCGCGGCCGCCGTCCGCTTGCGCTGTCTACGTCGCAGGACCGTACGCGTCTGGAGCTTGTCTACTCGGGCCGCCACATCAGAATACCGAGCCCTGGTTGGAAGGTCTCCACGTAAACGCAGATCTAGCGGCCTTTGTATCCTCTCATTGTTTCAACGCATTCGAACAAAACCACCCAGAAGGCAAGACCTCCGCCCCTCCCCCCCAACTCCTCCCACAGAGACACACAGGTTTCCGAAATGACATCACACTGGATCTGCACAGCGTCGCCTAGCGTGCGTCAGCATCGCCGCCAGCCGTCATGCAGCGTCTCAAAGAGCGCGACACTAGCACATGGCGACGCTAAGACAGACACGTCTGCCTTCTTGCGGCGCCACTCAAGGAGTTACAGCGTGCTTGCTGCTTGGGGCGGTTCGGGTATTCAGTAAAATGACGTCACCTGCAGGCCTTGATTTCTAGCTGGTATTGGTTCGAACGACGAACGCCGGTGTCCGGCGCTTTATTTCGAACAGTGAGTAGAGGAAAAGGCAGTTAACTTTGCGTTCACCCTCTAATAATTCTAACCAGAGCTTGGTGTTCTCACATCCTCGCGCGCTGTCATGTTCTCCTCTCCCGCAGCTTTTTTTCCCGTAGGGTCACTGGCAAGACGAAAACGTCAGGGCATCACTTGCGAACGTCATCCCTCCAGCACTCGCTGGGTGTCTTGTACCGTTCTCTGGCCTCGCGCACTCAAACAAGGCTTACGTGAAGCCGAAACGTTCTCAAAGATGGAAAGAAATGGTATTTATACCGCCCTTAATTCACCAAAGTTTGTCTTGTCGATCGCTCACCTGGTACAGCCATAGACTGTCAGAATAAACGATTGCTGTCCTTTATAGGTCACAGTATCGATTCCTGATGGACTGCGTATATATCTTCCTTTCTTATGAACTCAGCGCGTGCGGCAGCGGCTGGTAGCTATGATGCGATTGGTTACGTCACGGAAAGATTTTGCAAAGGACGCCCATGAATTTCTTTCAGGAGATTTCAAATAAGTGTTGTCGCTATAGACCATTTTACTGAAAGATGGCAAGAGCGAAAAGAGGAAGAAGTACCGGCGATTTCCCTCTTGCTGGTGCGTTAGAAAGAGTGAAAATCCCGGATAGAGACGCTTCGCCGGTGTTGGTGTATGCATGCATCGACCGAACTTCGTTCGAGCTATCTTCTCTGTTTTAAAATCACAAACATAATTCGAGCCACAAGCTTCAATAGCGACAGTTCCCCGGTCATCAGGACACCATTGCTTGGTTATAAGGTGCACGAGTGACGACAGAAAGCGTCGAATACTCTGCGAGAACCTATGTAGATCGCACAGAATTTGGCAAGTGCGGCTGCAATGTCTCGAACCTCCATTGCTTTCCACATGACCCCAATCTCCGGTGGTACTGGGTTGCGTCCGTAAACCGAAAATAAATTTCGCCAACGCCATTGTCTCGACTGTGCTCGGAACATTTCGTGAATCGAGCGGCACTTAACGCTGTACCGTCGATGAACATGAGGTACACTTGCAAGGTGGGTGGAAGTTTTCTCGTGACAATTGCTGTTTCAGCTTGTAACTTTTTGTAGCTGAATTTTTCTTAATATTGCTATGTTGAAGTAATGACATTCGCTCTATTTTATCATCTGCAACACTTAGTTGAAGGCTCATTTCCACCGCCGGGTGTGGCTTTCCTGAGTCGCGATCTCGTGCGCGATACCAGAGAGCCGTGAACCTTTGTTGACCGTCACAACGTCACTAGATTCTTTTTTATTTTAAAAATTAGTAGAAAATGTAGCAGGAAAGAAATTTTCAATTTATGATGCTGAAAGTTGAAACATGCTCATGCATCGATTTACCTCTCGCCATTTTGTTCAACCGCAGCACGCTCTCCACACATTCGGGAAGTTCGGCAGGTTGGGCGGGGTAAAACGGAGAGAGGGCACGCGCCCGACTCCGCTAGCAGACGACGAACCGGGAGGTTGCCGTTCTCCATCTTTTGGGCTGTAACGGAGGGCTGTACTGAACATCGAACTGTTGCTCGTGGCTGCGGTTGTTAAGTGGTTCGCGTTCTCAGAACATTTATGACTATTCCGAAATCAATCTATATCGCTATGTTGTTTTATTTTAGTAAATGATCAACTCGGGTATCTTTGTTCCGTTACTTCAAATAGCAGTGGAATCAGGTAGCAGTATTATACTCTCAACCACTGCGTCTATTGCCTCAGAAGAGAACGTTTTTATTTATTATTCCACACTTCCACTCACTGCTGCTAAAGGCCTACACCGGTATGAACTTTGGATTGTAAAAAAGCTGCAGCAACCGGATTTACTTTTCGCCGGAGAGACCGGCCACTCTGAAACAATTTTCCCTTTTTTTTTCGGACGCAGGTAACAGCGCAATTAGACCCGGTTATTCAATTTTTGTCGAGCATAGCATTACACGACAACTTGCATACTTAAATCCGCGCATTTGTTCTTGAAATTTCCAAAATTACGCGATATTTAACCGAGTTTGAACGCCAGATGGATGTTAGTTACAGCCCACTCGACGGAGCAGACGAAGCGCGGAGTAAGAGGAGAAGGCCATTTTTTTTCTTTTGGCCCTGTTCCTAATGGAACGGTTATACATCAATTCTAATTACCAGTCAAATGTATAAGAATAGAAGAATGCGAAGTTTCGCAGTTTTATTTGAGAAAAATTCGCGTCTGTAGTGAAATAGTAAAATCAGGCAATTTACCATATATTTTTCCCCAGCCCACGGTATACGCTGGACTGCTTAGTGGAGGATCGACAGAGTTTTCCGGAAGGCATATTGGCTGAATATTCTCTGTGTAGTTGACTTTCTTTTTTAATTTTACTACAGCAATGTCTTTCTGCAAGAGCAATACGATTAAAAGAACAGAATAAGGCGCAACATTTGTGGTGTTTGGACTCTTGCTAGGTACGCACCATGAAAGGGCCACAGTCCTTTTGTATAGGGGTGCAGATGCTTTCAACTTCAACACAAATCACTTGGATTTCTGAAGCCTTGTTGACTGAGACGTTGTCTTTATCTACTTTTCTGGGTAATTTTGTTTGACTGGCTGACATGTTTTGTGCAGTTGAATCTTGTTGGGTATTGATACATTGAGAGAAGTTGGTTCTGAGGATGGTTCCAAGACGAATTGAAAACTCACACGCATCTTTATTTCTTGAAGTAAAAGAATAAAGTAAAAATAAATTACACTCACGAAATAAAACAAAAAGTTAACTTTTTCAAAGACAATTTGAATTTTGAGTACGATTTAGGTGCAACCTTTGCGATACACTCTGACCAAACACAAGGCTGTTATCCTGATTAATTTACAACTTTATATTGGTGTTTAAATCCAACCTTCTACACTATATGTATTTTGAATGCCTGAAAAGTAAGAATTTCTTAAACCAAAAATCTTGGCAATCGCGTGGTACGGCTAAGTGTGTGACGACATCAGATTCTGAATATTTTTAAGCTGTGAAATTTAGAACAACGAGGTTTGCTTTATGCCACAAACAAATTGCATAAGCATAGTGTCAATATAGCTACAAACAAAGAGACGACTGTAAATAGTTGAGACAACAAATTAGACAATCTAGAAAAGTAAATCATAATAAAGTGTTGCATTAAAAAAATACCAGGCACTTACACAAAGCAGTGTACTGCGGTCACTACATATTCCTCGTTGATTAAGGACCCCCGCATACTAAGGTGTCGGTTGAATCATAGATTCCCACCACCCACGGCCAGTGTTCTGGTGGAGCTTCCGTACCATTGATGATTCTTGAAGAAACAATTTTTGCTTTTTGACGCTTCCTGCAGTTACACCGTGGGTCATTATTTTGGTCTGTGCGGTCTAGACGTGCAGATCCTGTAATATTTAGGTTGGAAGTGGAGGTTGAAGAGAACGATTTGCGCTAAAATTAGTGTTTACAAAAAAGGAAACAAAAAGAGGATATTTATTTATTTATTTATTTATTGAAAGTACCCTCAGGGCCCGAAGGCATTACAGAGGGGAGAGCACATACATGAAACAAAGATAGTAATATAGTAACAAGTCAACAATATTAAATATACAACAAACAAAGAAAAATACTAATAGGTCATGGGTCACTGCTAAAATAGCTAGTGATAGAATTTCTAAACAGGTTAGTATCAGTTATAGTAGCAATCAAATCGAGGAGGTGGTTCCATTCCTCGGCTGTGCGGGGTAAAAAAGAAGATTGAAATGTTGTGGTAAACGAACTTGGAACTCCAACTTTATGCTGATGGTCAAGACGGGATGAAATGTAAAAGGGGGAGTAATCATCCGATTGCGTAGGAGAGGGTTATGAAAATACATGTTATGAAATAGACATAGGCGTGAAATTTTACGTCGCAAGGAGAGAAGTGGTAAATATAAACTATTTTTCATTGATGTGACACTAGCAGTACGATGGTAGTTGGAAAGAATGAAACGGGCTGACCTATTCGGAATGGATTCCAATGCAGTGATTAGAGTATCGTGACCGGGATCCCAGATATAGGCTGCATATTCTAATTTAGGCCTGATTAATGTTTTGTAGAGGATCAATTTTAGTGAAATAGGTGCCAATGAAAAGGTGCATTTAAGTAGCCCAACATGCAGTTAGCACGGGTAGTAACATACTGAATGTGGGGTTTCCATGAAAGGTTATTTGTTAAGTGAACACCAAGGTACTTGTACGTTGCCACTTGCTCCAAAAGGTTGCCATCTAGGTGGTAACAGGGACTGTTGTTAGGCTTGCGGGACAGTCTCATCTGTTTACATTTACTAGTGTTTAGTTTCATTAGCCATCATTCACACCAACGAGAGACAGAGTTAATATCAGACTGAAGTGTAGACAGGTCAGAATCGTGACATATTTCACGGTAAATTACACAGTCATCGGCGAAGAGACAGACGGATGAAGACACATTAATGGGAAGATCGTTAATATAGATTAAAAATAGTAGTGGGCCTAAAACCGACCCTTGAGGAACTCCAGAGTTCACAGACACAGGAGGAGAGTTTTCGTTGTTAATTGTTACAAATTGTGAGCGGTTATTTAGAAAAGACCGAATCCATGCGAGAACGTTAGGGTCAATGTTAAGTTTTGAAAGTTTTAACAGTAATAGCTCGTGACACTCCTCATCGAATGCCTTGGCGAAATCTAAGAAAATGCAGTTCACCTTGGAGCCTCTGTCAGGAATAGAATGAATGCCATGAGTGAAGGATAGGAGCTGAGTTTCACAAGATTATGATTTACGAAATCCGTGCTGTGCTTCGGTGAAAAAATTGTTCGACTCTAGGAAATGTGCGAGTTGGGAAAAGATAACGTGTTCCAGAAGTTTACATGGTATGCTGGTTAATGAAATGGGACGATAGTTGTTAGGGGAATACTTATCGCCACCTTTCGGAATTGGAACCACCTTCCCCACTCGCCAATCACAAGGTAAAATACCATCTTGCAGTGACTGTTCAAACAATTTTGAGAGAATAAGAGACGAGTATAGTTTAAAGTTTTTCAAAAACTTGGAATTAATTCCGTCCACTCCTGATGAGGATGATAACTTCAGTTCATCTATAATTTTTGCAATACCAGTAGGATCAACAAAGATAGACTCCATTGGCAGATAACAGGAACAGCTCATCGAAGGGTAAGTTATGTTGCGAATATCGGAGAAAGATTCCATAAACATAGTATTTAAGACATTAGCACATTCGTCACTGGGCACGCTGTCACCACTAGAAGTTGTAAGAGAAATTGAAAAACGGTCCTTTTTGTTAACAGTATTCCAAAATTTAATGGGGTTATTTACCAACATGTCTCGAAGACTATGTGTGAAAAAGTGAGATTTAGCGCCTTCAATCGCTTTTTTGTACACTTCTACAGAACTGTGATATGCGGCCCAGCGACGCTCACACTGGGAAAACTTGGCCGCACGATACAAGCGCTTTTTTTATTTGACAGTCTCTTCAGGGCTTTCGTGAACCAAGGTGACTGATTATTTTCAAGTATATTTCGGAGCGGTACGTACTTGTCGATAAGGGAGATTATCTTATCTTTATACAAATTCCAGTTTTCATCAACAGAGCGCCCCGAAAAGTCTGTCAAATACTGGTCAAAGAAAACCGCAAGAGCATTGTTGATCTGATCAAAATTCGCTCTACTGTAATCGCGTATTTTCTTTCGTTGGTCAGTCGGCCTAGATACCGACGTTTTGAAATGAAAATGTAACATAGAGTGATCACTGATCCCTGGAAGATAAGTTATGTCACTTGCATGTTCAGGGTGAGTAGTCAATACTAGATCTAAAACACTTTCTGTCGTCGGAGACACTCTGGTGGGATGAAGAACTAATTGCGAAAGGTTAAAATCCAGACACAAGTTAATGAACGAATTACACTCTGTAGTGTGTACATTCATACAATGAACGTCATCTGACCATGATATAGCGGGAAAATTGAAGTCACCCAGAAGGAAGATGGGTGCGCTGGGATACCGCATCACTATGGTGTTAATGGCGTTATGCAAAGTCTCAACAAATGACGACGAAGATGAGGGTGGTCGATAACATACTCCCATGATCCACTTCTTATGGTTCAAAACAAGGCCGACCCAGGTTAGTTCTATATCGCACGCAATGTTTAATGAAAAAGATTTAATATGGTCAGCAATTGCAATTAGGACGCCACCGCCACACCTGTCCTGTCTATCGTTCCGATAAACATTAAACTTTTGAACCATCAAACAGTTCACTGTTCCGTATCTTCCCAGAAAGCCATGTTTCGGTTAGAACATCAACATCAGCATCGGTAGTATGGGTGGTTTCATCTCAAATCATGCAAAAAAATATGTTGGGTCTTCAAAAATTCTGGAAAAATATATGTTGTGAGCGAATTCTTCATTAGAACGAAATGGGAAGCGGTTTTGAAGAAACAAATTTTGTTCTCGAGTTATTATATTTCATTTGACCGAAAGCGGATTCTGAGATTTCGCATATTTGAGAGCCCCGCTACGCTCATATATGGGCCGCACAGCTATCACATTTTTTTCACTTGTTTTATACTTTAGGTACAATTTTTAATTCACACCTGAAAAAATATTTTCAATATTTCGTAAAATAAAAGTGGTCAAACATAGTCCCTTTGACAAATGTTTGCCAAACTTGAGTGAATATAACTTTCGTTTTGTTCAACGTTTCGGCATAAACAGCACATCAAACGAAAGCTTAAGACATTACCTATTTTGGAAAAATATAATCGGTATTGTCAATCAGGTGTAATACAGTGAAACAAACCTCTGACGAAAAGAAGAATCGCTAAAAGTACAATATTTAAAATCAATTTTCTCAAAACACTTATTTTCAATTTTTTTTTAAATTTTTGTACGGAAACGTTTTAACATAGTCTTGAAACGCTGATAAAAATTAAAGTGGGTATTTTGTTTTTTGATGTAACGCCATGCGTTTAAAACATAATATTTTCCACTCTGCTATGCATGACAATCTGGAACGTTACTGATTGTTTTACACGGCTATATATTATTTGTTGACTTCTGACCTATTGTATTTACGTATTTGTAGCAGAAATGACACGTAAGCAGTGTGTTGTGTCTATGTGTGTCACGCAGAACATAACTTGGTATAACTAAACACCACATACGCGTCCTGCGTGTTTCGGCAACCTTACTCTGCACGTCTCCACATAACTAGACAAAAAAAAAGCATTTCCAAGCTATCTTCATATTTCACCTCGTTATAACCATTACTATTTAAGTAGTAGTAATCTAATTGTATTGTTTTTAAGTAGTGAGGTTTCATGTTGATTATAAGAATTCAAGTAATGATTATGTTTGCGGTTACATGGCACCAAAAGAGGCTGCATTATCAGGAAGAGAAACGGCTTAAAGCCTACCCACACATGCACCCTATCCTCAACGGATTCGCGTGCGTCTATACTCCGTTCAACCCTAAGCCGACAGTGCGGCGGAAGCTATGTGTTCGCCGGACCAATTAATGGCATGCCTCTTATCGCTTGACCTCGCGCTTGACCGACAGTTGACTGCCCCAACGAGCATGCAGCTTCCACAGCACTGTCAGCTTACGGGTGAACGGAGTATAGCCAACGTATTCGTAGCGCCTAGCGGGGTTCACAACGCCTCAGTCTGGCGACGCTTCGAGGTTGACGCCTTTGAGCGCGCCTCGCCGACCTTCCCTTCTGAATGTCTCCGAAGGGAGCGGCCGCTAGACCTTGACAGTTTCTTAAAATACGATGCATATGGGTAGGCCTTTACATTTACTTTGTTTTGCGTGACGGTGTTATCCCGCTGTCCCTTTGGCAAGGTCATTTGCTGGCCGATGCCTGGGCCACCGACAGCCCCCATGGACACCAGTGTTGCGGAGTTGCCACTCCGGAGTTGGAATGATTCCGGAATCATTCCGCATTTTCGCGACCCGGAATGGAATGGGAATGGAATGGCGGCAACGTTGAGGGGAATGGAATGGGAATGGAATTAGATGCCTTTTGCCCGGAATGGAGTTTGAATGGAATGGGCCCGGTTCTTTCTATTTTTTTTTATTTATTATTTATTTATTTATATATATATATATATATATATATATTTAGTTGCTACTTTGAATTTAAATAAATAGTGCTGTTTGTGAGGTGTTGGGGGGGGGTTACATTCAGCTATACCGAGCCAGTCGGCGAGTCGGTTGTTCAGAAATAAAATGTATACAAAAAAAAAGCGTCAAAGCAAAGAGCAGAGGGGGGACAAGAGGGAAGGGGGTCGGCGGGGGCGCCTTTCACGGGCGCGCGCACTGGTGACGGGCTTCACTGGTGTTACACGAGAGCGAAACAAGAAACCAAGCACCAAGCAAAAGAAACGAAGGGTGCGGCAAAGAAAGAAACCGCCATGCACGGCTCCTCATCGTCCTTCTTGCTTTTTTTTCGACGGCATGGAGAATGCACGCGCGTGCAAAGACTGAGATCTGGGAGCGGGGGCGACTCATAACTCGCAGAGCTCCGATAACTCGTTGACTCGCGCGCCACCGAAAGATGATCAGTTATTGTTTTCTTATAGTTCGAGGAGCGTTGTTTTAGCAGGTGGCCAGTCCTGCTGCCTTCCACGTTCAGTAGCGCGCACTCCTTTGAAGTGCGAAATCTGGGTTTGCTTCGACATTAACAAAGCGAGATTCACTCCTCTCTTCTCCTCTTGCGCTTTGCTCCGACGCTTGTTTTTATACTGCATTTTTACGTGTAAGTCTGCCTTTTACTTGGTCTTAGTTCCGATTCTTGTTTTCTGTGTTATATGTTTTACATTCAGGTGGGTTAGGGTTACAAGCAAGCTAGCGGATTCCCGTTCATTTCCTTTGACTTCAGTTTCTGCATACTTTGTTTCACCTTGCGATGGGCCGCTGCGGACGCTACGAGTCACCCCAGGCAATCTAACACCGTGAGCTTAGAAAAATCAGTGATTTGTTTAGGCTTTTAGCATTTTTTTGCAGTTGTCTATGCGTTCGATAATGTCCGTTTCAGCTGCTTATGCCGGCAACACAACAAGGTTGGGCAGTATCGTATTTCAGCAGTACATTTCGTATCTGTAGTTCTGTATCGCAATACATTTGTTCACCAGTATCTCTACTCCTGTATCAAATATATGTGGAATGTTTCTTTTTATCGCGATGCACTCAGGATGACATGTATTTCGTTACATTTCTTGAGAAATATCACCCCCCCCCCGAAAAACAAAATACAAATCCGAACGCCTTTTTTTTTTGCTTTTTTATTTCTGAGGGCATTAGGGTCAAGGAGATGTTGGTGCATTATTACTATGCTGAGCATTCTCCGATTTCACAAATTATTTTTCTCTTCTGAAAAATGCTGAGTAGTCGGGACTCCAAACATGTAGCGTACCAGGAGTTGAGTTGGAACATCTTCTACCGCAGGTCCTTGGGTAGGGATTGCATGAGTCATTGTTTACTGGCATTCAATGCCCGCTTCTAGTTAGTCAGAGCCTTGAGAAATAGGAAATTAAAGGAAGTGTTGCTTGGCCTGTGGCCGAGTAGCTGAGTCACAGTCCGCTGCAACACGAGTCTGGCGGTGGTTGACTTGAAATAGTAGGATGCTTGAAGCAGTGAAATTCAACACATACCCGAATGCGTCTGGGCCTGTAATATTGCACTGCTCAAGGGTACGTCATCAGTCGACATGAACGTGACCCGCTGCTCTGGTGATCCGATAACCAGGAAGGAGGCCGGACTTGGCCTCGCTGTGCCTACCCAGACTTCGTACACCTGCGACTCTCGAGCGCGCTGTTTCTCTTTGAGCTCCCTCCTGTGCTGGCCACCTCAGGTCGCAATCCACGAGGTCTTTGTTTGGATGATACTAGGCGAAACTTGAGGACTGCCATTCATGCGTTGGAGGCGGAGGGTCGGCACGAAGGACCGTCACAACAGGGATGCCACCGTATCGATTTTTCAACCGTAACAAAATATGACATGTGCTCCAGGATGCTTCAGGTGGTCCACTATTCTCGAAAATTTTAAATGCAACTGCCTATATGATCTTCAACGAGGCCAACTACAACGAAAGTACGTATTGTCCTTTCATACAACAGCGTGGGAAAAGTTTCATGTTCAAGGCAACACCTACAGATACAAGAATACTAGTTCATTCCACCATGACGTCACGTGATCAGTGTTGACAGGGGCGCCTTCATTGGACAGGGGAGTGGTGATGTTATGATGGAATATATTTAGAGGTCGAAGTCTTTTCGCATCACTCGTCAGACAGACAGGATGCCAGGGAAGGGACCGCGGTCAATCCTTGATGGAACGTTTTTTTGAACCCATTGAAGACTCCTCTCCGTCCGGAACCACTACCTTCAAGACGAAGTGCCAAGTCTGCGGGATAGTAATTCTGGGATAAAAAACGTCCACTTCACACTTAAAGCCTCACTTTAGTTGGCGTCTCAAAGAAATTTGAAAAATATATTGCATTATCAGTATTTATATTTCTGCCTTCCCTAAAATGTATTCATGTATTTGTATTTCCAAAGACTTTTTGCCTCTTTTTAAAATGTATTTCCGATACGTATCGCGATGCACTTTTACAGATATATTTGAGTATCAGTATTTTAGCTACTATTTTCATATGTTCAAGCACTTGTATTTCCAAATACATTTTTGCGTATTTCTGCCCAACCCTGCAACACAATGTAGCTGTCAAGCGCGTTTTTTATGTTTAGGAATTAGAGGAATGGAATAGAACGATTCAGCCATTCCACGAGTGAGAATGGGCCCAGTGTTCCCATTCCTAGGAGTTGAAAGGAATGGAATTATCGACAACTCTAATTCCCCGGAATGGAATTTGAATGGAACACTGTGCGCAGTGTTGCGGAATGCCCATTCCGCAACACTGAGCACAAGCAAAGTTCCTTTCTCATGTCGCAACAGCTGCGAGCCGCTGAGAGGTGGCTGACAGCTAAAGCAAACACACAGAGAGGGATAGTGGCGGTGTTGTAGATTAACCAAATAGGAGTTGGCCGGTCCGAAGAGCCGGTGAAGTTAAAACACTTATAATCCTCCAATGGCGGGCCTACCCGCTGGGGTTGCGGCGGCTTCTCATTTTGCCTCCTTATCCCTTTTCTCCCTCTTATCTCCCAACCGGCGGTGACCTTGTGGCCATTCTGGACCTAATAACATTACTCGGTTTTCTCTCTCCTCAAAGCATTATATCTCTCCATATGCTGAGCTGGTCATGCTGGCGGTGGCCTTCTGGCAGCTCAGAGCCAAAAACATACCGACTTTTCCCTTTTCTCAAAGCTCAGTCACGCAGTCAGCTGAGCTGGTCATTTCTGGCACCGAAGAAGGGACGATGGCAGGCACCTTCAGCAAATGTAGACTGTTTTGCCCTGATTATGCCAGAAGACACAAAAGTAAAATTGAATACCAGCGCAATTTCCGCAAAGTGTCTGATCTGGACTTCGAATTGCTGAAGCAGCTACTTACCAGCTGAACACGCGGCATCTGACGACAGCATTTGCAAGAACTGCTTTGCAATGTTCAAGCGCGACCTGCAAGACTTCGTCAAGGAGCAGAGGAGACTTTCACTGAGCGATGCCGCAGTTGAGGAGGAGCAAGCCATGATCGAAGACGCGAAGGAAGTCATCAGCGCAGCAAACGTAACTATGACACCGTTGAAACTGCCGTCCGCGCTGAAGAAAGATCTTCGAGATGAATACGTAGAAAGAAAGCTAACACAAGCAACAAAAGACTTCTCGAAGAAGATCGGCCGCCGTCTTAGTGAGGTTTATCACACAATAGAAAGCCCCGACCTGCAGAATTCTTGTTCGTCCTGCTCTCAGTGGGCATCCAACATACGGTGCGCTTACGTGAACAGCTCGTCCTTACAAGAAAAGTGCCGAATTCTGACTCTGCTACCCTCCGGTTTGACGAAGAAAAAGTTATGTCTCTAATTCCCGAAGTCGCAACTTATCTTCTGGACAGATCAAAAAAGCTGAAAGCTGAAAACGGTGTGTGGGCGATCGTCGACGCGTATCAAGGCCATCCCTTAAACAAAAATGATGTGGCCCTGGCACTGAGCTACTATACGTCCGATGACAAAGACTGTACAAGGGCAAGCCCCAATACAAAAGATGTGACGCTGTACTCAGACCGACAAAAGACCCTCGTTGCAAAACGTTTTTTAACAATGTCTGTCCGTGAGATGTACAAAAAAATGAAGACATATCATCCAGAAATCAAGCTTGGGTTGACAAAGTTTTACGCCCTGCGAACAAAATGGGTTATGAAACGTCCCGTGCACAAAAGAGTGTGTTTACATTTATTGTGTGAACTTCGCCCTTTGTTTGGCGGCATTATCAAACGCAGGCGGAAGAGATTTGAGTCTAGAACACGTCAAAAAAACTTTGCCTGTGCGAAAACCCATCGGAGGACTGTGTTCTGCGAAACTGTAAATCGTGTCCGGAAAAAGATGGTTTAACTCTAGAATCGTTATCAATCAATGAAAAAGACGAAGTGGAGCTGGCAATATGGGAATCCGGAGAATTGATTAAGAAACATTTGGAAGGTAATGCATTTCCTAGCGAAATAAGAAAATAGGCAACGAAGTACATTGCCCACTGGATCATCCGACAAGCCCAGAGACTTGCAATATGCTTCGAAAAAGCCAGATCAGGCTATCTGCTCGGTGCCAGAGGTCGTGAGCAAAGGCAAGGCTGTACAGGCTGCGACGATGATGCTGAACGCTAAGATCAAGGGATTGTGCAGGAAGATACGTGCACGGTACGTTGACCTCAGTGCGGAGCTGACTGGCCACAACACCATGGACAAAGATGGCGTGCACTACGGAGAAATGGGTGCTTGTGTGGTGTCCCAACAACTGGCACAAGTGGCAAGGCGTTTTTTAGAAGGCACTGTACAGAGAGGCGTTGGAGGACCAGCAAGCCAATCGTGGAAAGCGCCAGAAAACCTGGAGTGGCGCTACCAATGGAACCGCGAAGAGCAGAGGACGAAACCTCCTTTCGGCTTCAACGATGCTCACCGAAAGAGCCACCGGACGACTGCATATCGCCTGCTCAAGCCATCAAGACATTCCTGTCGGCCAGATTCCAGGGCTCATCCATACACAAAGAGGCCCCAACAAAGTTTCCCGCAAGTGCGGCCCTACGGGAACACTGGAACAGACAATCCCTTTCCACACCCCAGAGACGCGGAGGTGAGACAACAGCTGCCTTATCCTGCTGTGGTAAACTACACTCCGACACCCGGGCTCGAGCAGCAAGTTCGTTACGTAGACTCGAACATACACCTGCCACCGGCGACTGGAGTTCCAGGATTATCACCAATGAGGTCCACACAGGCCGCACACAACAATCTTGCAGCGTTCGGATGGCCTCCCGAGATTCCCCCACTCCACCCTCAGCGCCAGACAGATTCAAGCGGGGGACTCCCGGTGCCTTCCTCGGGACCTTGGACCTCCCCAAAGACAGCACATGTCGCCCAATCGTATACACATGTGGTGCCTCCCCTCCCCCTCCACGATCTCCGTGCAATCGTGACCGAGATGGTGAACCAGCAGCTGGGCTATCACTGTCAACGGCAAGGGGTTTAAAAGCGCTTTCAGTGAGGGGGGTCAGGGGTAAGCGGGCAAATGTCAGAATCAGTAGTATTAAGAAAAGACGAAGGCGACGTAGACGCAGCAGACGACCGACAGAGGTGGTAGGATTTCTCAATCTCCAAGGAGCCCGACGGCAGCAAAAATGGGAAGAGTTGTTCAGCCAGTTGGAGGACGAAAAAATGATACTTTTTGGAGTAGCTGAGACGCACCTACGTGATCTGGAAGAAGCTCCAACCAACGAAAATTGGTGTTGGGCTGGACGCAATCGTGTGGAAGGTCAGCGCCGAGGTGGAGGAGTGGGCGTCGTGTGGCGCAATACATCAGTATGGCAGAAGGAGCCACGTGAGTGCTGGGACCATATTTGGGTGACAGGGGAGATAATATGTATCCCTGTAGCCGTTTGCATAGTGTACCTGTCGGTAGGAACTGCGCGCAGAGAAGAGAACCAGCGTTTAATGGCTTGTGTGACAACCGATGCCAAGGCCCTTGCTGCTACAAGAGAGATTCTTATTATGGGTGACTTCAACGGACACCTGCATGAGCTGGATGGACTGGAGGACGAGAATGGACGAATGATGATGCAGATGGCCGAAGATAACGCTCTGGAGATAGTCAACCTTAGAGCCTCATGTGAAGGGCAATATACGTGGAGTGCCCGTGGAAGCAAAACTTGCATTGACTATGCCTTGGTTTCACAGAAGCTGGCCCGCTACCTTGTCCACGCAGACATCGATGAGGCTGGTGACCATAGTGTTGGGAGCGACCACAACCGAATAAGGTTACAGTTCTCAAAGGCAACACGACAACTAAGAAAACAAAAGCCCCCTCGGACAGGCGGTTTCCGGCTATCCCCAACGGCAGCTGAGAAAGTTGTGGAGGAGTTCGAGAACAGCAGCAAGAGGGTGAGTGCGTCTGGATACGCAGAATATATGGACGAATTAAAGCGCCTCATCAAGCAGCATTCTACAAAAGAACGAGGTGGACGACGACAAAGAAAGCGATGGTGGGACGCGGAAGTACAAGCCGCTATCAGGTTGCGACAAGAGCTGAACAGGGAGCACCGCACGGTCCTTCTTGGCGGCCCCAGTGACCAAGTTCGTTTAAAGTGGCATGCGTACCAACTCCAGAAGCAAGCCGCAAAGCAACTTGTCCAAGAGAAAATGGCTCAGGCTGACATGGTCACAATGAGAGAAATCAGTGCAAGCGGAAGAGATGCACCTAGAAAGTTCTGGAGGTACCTAGGAACTCTCAACGGTAGGGAGCAGTGCCTCACTATTCTGGACGAAGACACAGGGCAGCCAACAGAGCGACTGGGACAATGTCTTACTGATCATTTGGTAGAGGTGTTCTCACCTCCGGAAGCGGCACCGCTAGAGGATTTAAGCCCGACGGAAGGTACGGCCTTGACGTCGGATGACGCTACCTGTGTAGCAATCGGGAGGGTGTCCCTTATACGCGCACTGGCGCATATTAAGAACAACACCGCCCAAGGCTTAGACAAGATTCCGGCAAGTGTGCTTAAGGCGTTGGGGCGGGAGTCCAGGGATCAGCTGGCGGACATCTTCGAGAACATTCTGTCTGGGGCAGAAGGGATTCCTCAAGACTGGAGGGGTGGTCGGGTCGTACTGATTCCTAAAAAAGGATGTGATCGTCATTATCTTCGACACTACAGACCCCTGACCGTAACAAGCACGGTGTATAGGACTTTCGCTTACATCATGAAAGAGCACATGACCGCATGGGCGGAGGAAGAGGGTTTACTGACGGAACTCCAAGGAGGCTTCCGACGGGGGCGCCGATTGGAAGATCACCTGTATACCCTTACACAATGTATTGAGGTGGCCCGAAGGGAGAAAAGAAATCTTATCTGTTGCTTTCTAGACATTGCGAAGGCCTACGATAGCGTCCCACATGCCCGGCTCGTTCGTCAACTCCAGGATCTTAACATGCGACCGGAGTGGACAGCGCTCATCTACCGTCTTTACGATGGTAACACGGTTAGAACCCAACTCGGTGAGGGTACGTCTGAAGAGGTGCTGGTGACGAGGGGCTTGCGGCAAGGATGCCCACTTTCTCCGCTCTTATATATGCTTTACGTGACCACTCTAGAGAGGCAGCTCATCCGATCAGGACTGGGCTTTTCTCTAACTCACCTGGAGCATGGCGAGACCGTCAACTGGGTTCTGCCGGGACTAACTTATGCAGACGATGTGGTACTGACTGCGGCATCAGTGGCTGAAATGCAACAACTTCTCGACATATGCACTCATGAGGCTATGGAGCTTGGCTTGAGATTCAACGCGGGCAAGTCAGCGGCGGTTGTGTTTTCAGGCTCCCTCGAGCCAACACTCGGCAGCCTTCGCCTCGGCGGATGCGATGTGCCAATACTCGACTCATATAAGTACTTGGGCATCACACTGTCAAATGCGGCAGACTACCTACAAGACCACCACACTTATCTTCGCCACGCAGCCACACGAGGAGCCAACATTCTCCGTAAGCGAAGCCTTTGGAGCTGCAATCGGTTCATTGTGTCCCGGGAGCTCTGGAAAGCGATAGTAGTACCTGGACTGACATTTTCGAATGCCGTAGTATGTGTTCCTGGTGATGTCCGAGCCCATATGGAACGCCGACAGAGAGAGATTGGACGCCAGGCATTGGGCTGCCACGGGAGGGTCGCCAACGAGGCAGTTCAGGGCGAGCTGGGCTGGTCCTCCTTTGAGGCTCGGGAGGCGACCAGCAAAATAACCTACTACGGGCGTCTTCGCCATATGGACAGCTGCAGGTGGGCCAGGAGGTTGTTTATGTACACTCACCTGACGGGGCTGCGGACACGCTGGCAGAAGCGCCTTCATCAACTTGAGCACAAGTATGGCTTTTTTCTGACCCCGTTGAAGCGTCATCAGAAAGGGAATGGGCGTCAGAGGTTAAGAAGAAAGTCCGTGACAACGAGGCCCAACAATGGCTCCGAGACGCACAAACAAAGTCGACGCTCAAAGTGTATCTGACCCACAAAACAACCATCGCATCGGAAGCACTGCTGTACGACAACAGCCTGGGCAGCCGCTTGTTGTCTGAGGCGCGCGCCGGGGCCCTCCGGACACTAGTTTACAGACGCCGGTTTGATGCTACGGTCACCTCGAGCGCATGTCGGGTCTGCGGAGGCTACGATGAAACGGTGGAGCACGTTGTGCTAGATTGTGCGGGACTTCAGCCGTCCCGGTGCCCACGCCTGCAGAGCCCCTTGGTGCTCGCTGAGGCGTTGGGCTTCACAATTACTGAAATCGGGCGCAACCAAGCAGGCTCTGATGCACAAAGCTCTGCAGCTACGCAGATAAAGGGGCCTTCTAGCGGCCGGCACAGGCTTGTAGTGGCCACTAAACGAAGACTTGAAGATTGGTGGAATAAGATCCACTTCAGGGGGCACTAAGATCTCCTCGCTCCCAGGCTTGGGCACGAACTTAGTTCGCGCTCGCCCGTTTCAAAGGGAACAAGCCGCATCCTCATCATCATCATCATCGTCGTACTGCCATGTTGCATTTTGACGTCGCAGAAAACTGGAGTGCTGTTCTTCCTCGAGCCGTACAAGGTTTTCATCGGAAAAATCAAATGGTTTCTATCTTCACCTGCGTTGCCACAACACAGCAGAAAACTTACAGCTTTGGAGTCATCAGTGACGACATCCTACATGATACAGCACACGCATTGTTTGCCATGAGTGCAATTGAAGAGTGGCTTGAAGAAAATATTCCTGTGTTTCTAAAACTAATCTACGTATCCGACGGAGCAGCAAGCCATTTTAAGAATAGGTTCCAACTGCACGAGATGGCAAAAGAAATGAAGTGACCAAGCGAATTTTTTCTGCTACAGGACATGGCAAAAGTGCATGTGATGGCGTGGGTGCAATCAGGGGCGGGTCCAGAACTCCGTTTCGGGGGGGGGGGGGCGGAAAATTTGTAAGGACGTACACTATTCTCCCATTCTTTCGTGTGCACCAGGGGTCCACCCATGTTAAATTGCCCTCCTAGAAGGGGAGGGGGGTCGATATTGTTTGGGAGGGGGGGCGGCCGCCCCTGTGATCGCCTCCCCTCCTTGGATCCGCCACTTGGTGCAGTGCTCAAACACCAGGCATGCCTACACAACCTCAGATCATCGGAACTGGAAACAATCGGATCTGCAGAGGACTTTTTTCGGGTGGTTGCCGCAAAAGTACCTGGAATCGTACTTCTAAAACGTGGTGCAACTTGCCTAAAAGACTACCGTAACTTAAAAAAAAGACTGGAACGCTGTAAGCCCCGTGAAAGGCATTCAGACATGCCATCTGTGGGTCAAGGTTGAGAACGAAGACGGGTCTGTTAACTTGGTGATTGAAAAATACGCAAAACCGTGAAAGTGAAGTGTTAGCCAAGTTACCAGACTGATCCCAATGAACGTTTTTGAGGTTTTGTATTGTTCGTGTTAGTGTCCATACTTCCATTTCACCTGCACAAGTTCTTATTTGAAAGAAATATTAAGATTACAAAAAAACTAGTCGATTGTCAATGGCCTTAGCGCGTGGGGAGAAGCGGCCATGTTAGTTAACTTTTACTCCTCGTTCTGTAGATCGACGTGATCAACCTGTCAGTGGTTCGACAGGATTCATTTTTGTTTGTCACGTAAGCAGTCTTTACAAAACCTTTTAAATGTTGTACCCATATATTTGTGAATGCAGCTGTGCCAAGTTTCAGAAATATTTTTTGCTAAGAAATTGCGTTTCACATTGTTTTTAAGTATTTAATGTTGAATTGCGCCAATAAATGTTCATATCTTGTATTAAACGTACCTTTCATGTATCAATTCTGCTTAAATATATGCGAAATTTCAGTCAATAAATACAATAAGTCAGATCTCAACAAATAATAGATAACCACGCAAAACAATCGGTAACGATCGAGATTGTCATTGCATAGCAAACCGTATAATATCATGTTTTTAAACGCTTGGCGTTACATCAAAAAACAAAATACCAACTCTAATTTTTATCAACGTTTCAAGACTATGTTAAAAGGTTTCCGTACAAAAATTTAAAAAAATTAAAAATGGGTTTTTTGAGAAAATTGACTTTGAATATTGTACTTTTAGCGATTCCTCTTTTCTTCAGAGGTTTGTTTCACTGTATTACACCTGATTGACAATACCGATTATATTTTTTCCGAAAAAGGTAATGTTTTAAGCTTTCGTTTGATGTGCTGTTTATGCCAAAACGTTGAACGAAACGAAAGTTATAATCACTCAAGTTCGGCAAATATTTGTCAAAGGGACTAGGTTTGACCATTTTTATTTTACGAAATATTAAAAAATATTTTTTTCAGTTGTGATTAAAAAATTGTACCTAAAGTATAAAACAAGTGAAAAAAGTTTGATAGCTGTGCGGCCCACATATGAGCGTAGCGGGACTCTCAAATGTGCGACCTCTGACGATCGCCAAAATCTCAGAATCCGCTTTCGGTCAAATAAAATATAATAACTCGAGAACAAAATTTTTTTCTTCAAAACCGCTTCCCATTTCGTTCTAATGAAGAATTAGCCCACAACATATATTTTTTCCAGAATTTTTTGAAGACCCAACATTTTTTCTTGCATGATTTGAGATGAAACCACCCATATATGTATGAATTTTCTTGTTCTCGAGAATACTCGTGTTCCTTGAGGACGAAATAAATCTGTTGATATGCTCTTAATACACTGGACAAAACTATAACAAGAGCATCATCAGCGTTTTAGCTAACGCACTGTACTATATGCAGCACCACCGTTTTACCGTCAAGTCGGTACCCGCGTTGAACACATATACCAATCAAATGTCGTTGATGAGAACATTGCAGTTGTGCAATAAAAACAGAAAATACAAAAAGGTAATTTGTTTTTGCTGTGTCGCACCTTATACGTTTGTCATTTATAAAGTTATCCAAGAAACATACGTTTGACACGTATGATTCTTTTACGTTATTTTATGCATACGTGTTCACTAAACGAACAATTTTCTCACGTACAAATATTATTTTTCACTGGGGTGGCTAAAAGAGAAATATAAATTTGAACGCGCTTAAATTGTGACTCGCTTTTTCAGCCAGTTAAATTCAATAGACATTCCGATACAAGCAACAAAGTCACCAACGTGAGAAATCATATTCTTATTTTTGACTGAGTGAGTGCACATTAGCTTCTGCAATCAAGTAACCAGAGACATATGCATGCGCGTTTCCTACAGGCACGTTGTGTGTGACTTAGTGCAAAGGCAAGCCTAAAGTCGAAAGTACATGTGGTCTTCGATGCTGTTGGCTCACTTTGAAAATATTTTATCACTTCGCTAAGTAATGAAGGTTTGCTCACTTACCAAGCGATATGAATGCAGTGGCATATAAGAAGATGAGAAAGCGTGAATTCATTGTTCTCAATATCGGCTGGTGCCTTCCTCGGTGCTGTCCTTTTCGAAACTGAGGAAAAATGCCAAGTGCTACGTGTCGACATTAAGCGAAATTATGTTGGTGTGGGCAACGTAGGATCTGCTTTCGTTCTTCTGCAGTTACAGAACCGCTCGTGTGATGGCATTTGAACTATTGAGTGGTTTTGCCACGTCGCAGATGCGTTTGCAGCGTCTGGTATTACCGCCCATTTCTAAGCAACTGTAAGCAACTTTTGAAATATCTTGCGTTAATTTAGCGCCACAATAAAGGTTTCGGCATTGAGGTACGTCAGAGGAGTTTAGAAATTTTACAATTATTCTTTCGAACATAAAGCTGCGGTATACTATGCATGACTTCTATGGGATAACCGGGGTATTCAAAACCCGGTCCGCGGTCCGGATCCGGCGTTAGAAGGCCTTCCCGCACGCCCGTGGCTGGCCGCGGTCCTTGCAGTGACCCTGCCCCGCGACCCGTTTCCAGCAGGCGCCCCCTGCTACTGTCGCAAAATTAAGCGCGTGGAAAGAAAATGGCGTCGCTACGCTCACCGAACACTTCGTATTCGTGCTGATTCCCGCTAATAGTTGTGTGCCATGTTTATTGCACATTGTTACCACCGGCATCTCAATTTTAGTCCCCTGTTTCATATCTGTGTGACTTCGTTACAAGTATTTTAAACTTTTCATGTACAAAATGTCCCAGAAAAAAAAATAAAAAATTAAAAGTTATTTTTACCGTAAAATTAAAATTTACGTCGCCGAACGCTCATTTTTCTATCCAAAGGTAGCGCTAGAGGACCTAACCAGATGACAAAGTTTCAGCACCCACCATTATCTTATTCAAATGTTATAAGTGATTTTTTTGAAACTTTCAATGAAAAAATGGGGCCCATTTTTGCCCGTTTTCGGTTTCTGCCGCTATAGAGCTCCATGTATTTGACAGCTCCGTCGGCCGCCATTTTCCCACTGACATTTTCAGACAATCAGTTATAACTCTTGAATATATAACGTTAGGGCTGAAACTTTGGCATCTGATTCAGACCTCTAGCGCTTACGTTTTGGGTGGAGAATGAGCGCTTGGCGATGTATATTTATTTGTGCGATGAAAAAAACCCTGTAAATTGTTTTTGGTGGAAATCTTGTATATTGTACTTATTGCCCTGTATCACACGTATCGCCTATTGTCATCACCAGTCCTGCCATTTATCATTAGCCTTCTGCCTTGTGCGAATGCGCCAAAGTTCATATTCGCTTTACAGGAACGCCTGAGAACTCAAAGGACTTGGCACAAAGCATGAACAAGTAACAAAAGAGGTTAGGTTGAACACTTTATCATTTCACCCGAACATCCGGGTGAAACAAAGCAAAACGATCTGATTTGTAGAAGTCTTCTTAACTCTGTATCTAAACTAAGAGTCGGAGAATTACTTGCATAACCATGATTAATGATAGTTAGAGACATTTACTAATTCATGTAGTCATCTCTCTCGGTTAAGTAAGTGAGGTAGACTGCCAAAGTGGTACGCATTTATTGCACTCAATAACATGTTTTCACAATCCTGAGTAGGACTCCTTGTTTTTAACGCTACGTTTATGATCGGTTAATCGGTCACTGAAGCAACGCTTGGCTTGCTTTATGTAACAGAGGCCGCAATCAAAAGAAATTCTTTACACTACACCTGACGCACACTTGACATCCTTTTCTCTATGCTGGTTTTGTACATGAAGTATTCGGGAAAACAAAGGGCGTCAATATGCTTAGCCTACAATCATTCTTAAACACTGTGCCGATACCAAAACGGTTAATAACTGATTTGAGATTCTGGGAGATTCAATGGAAAAAAGGAAGGTTTACGTGTTTGGTATGTCTGAGAGCCCCTTTAGTCTTTTTTGGTTGAAAGAAAGAATATGCAATAATTTTCTGAAAACACAATTATACAAATAACTCAGCCGCACCAAAACGGTCAAAAACGCGATATAGGCAAGGACTTAGTGAAATGCGAACATGATTAATTCAAAGCACTCTTCACGAAGTTTTGGAAAATGCCAGACTTCACATTTTTCTAATGGCAGCTACTAAAAGGTTGCAGTGGTTTTGATGCAGTTTTGCCATAATGCCAACACAAACTAGACGGCGTTTTCAACTTCAAATCAAGTCTAAGAACTGCACTTGATCATTTTTCGGCCTTTCCACTGAGAACTGTAGCTCCGGAGCACCGCCACGAACGAAGCTATCTAGCGACGCGGACAGAAAAGGATCATTCAGTACGAACCAAAATGTCGTCCACATAATGTCTTCATCAGGACGTCATCAGAAGACACGTTCTGAATGAAACCATGCAGTAGTAAAACAAATTGTAAGGGTGCAGGCGAGCTGGTGAATATTAACCATGCGTGAATAGCTAACCATGCAGAATGAGGCCCTGAGACTTGCAGAAGACACGTCAGCACGTTAGAGCCGGAAAGCAAATATTAGGCCGACGCTAGCTAACCGGTTTATGTTGTCACAACTCCAAATAGTCGTTTCAATACACAAAACGTGCAAGGTAATAGTTCCACCACAGCCCGCAGACAGTGCAGTTCACCAGCGACAACCTCAAGCGTTGCCTTCACCGCACAATGCAGTGTTGCCTTATCGCATCGACCTGCAAAGGTCGTCAACGTTTTTGCATTGTGTGGTGAAGATTGGGGCGCTTGAACTTGCTTAGACTTCGGTACCTTTTTCGTTCTGTGGTAGAAATGACCTTGAGGATTGTGACTATATAAGGAGGTGGACTAAATAAACCAGTTAGCCGAGTTTAAGGACGTCGTCCTGTCTATTTGCTTTCCCTTCTACTTTTGATGTTTCTTCTCTGCCCCAAAGTCTCAGGTTAATTCAACATGGTTCATGCAGTAGTATATCTAACGAACCTAGGTAAACCTCCGAAAGAACTGGGGCTACTGCCGAACCAATACGCACTCCTTCTTTCTGAATGAAATGTTTATCGTCGTACCTTTTACCGTTGCCTGTAGGTATAATTCTAAAATTATGAGGAAATCTGATACCGCAAACACAAACAGTACTTTATTGAAAGCCTGACAAGATTGTTTCACGGAAATTGACAAACACGACTGCGTAAAGCTTTTAGGTTCAAGCGAGTACTAAGAGGTCCTTTATGTCCATCGTAAAAATAGAGGAAGGCCTACCATGAAATGGCTGTAACAATGTAACCAAGTCTATCTAAGTAGCGCAGAGAAAACGGACTTTCTGACCTTCAAAACTGAAAGTGCACACAGAAGAAAATAAGATTGCAAGCTCGTGCCATGTACTATTTTCATTGACTACTGCACGGAGAGGAAAGTCCTGCATTATGATCCTTGAGGAAAACCAATACCAAGAGTGTTTACAAGATATACCATTCAGCTTGAAGACCAATGCACAAATTATGCACTCTTTAAGCCCTCCAACACTTTCAGTTTGACTCAAATTTCCGTCGAACTGTTTGAACTCCGCCATAACGGCAAGGTCAGATTTTCTTTTCCGAAACTAATCTGCTGACAACATAGCGAATTTCCCAGACTTGTCGGTTTTAAAGAGCGTAATCTCTTTTTCCTTTAGCTCTTTTTTCACGAATGCAGTATTTTCGAAACAGTTATTGTACCTTGTTTCCGACGAAAAGGAAGAGTCGAGGGACACCCAAGCGCACCAAACACGTAGTCATTTCTTTTTTTATCCCATATTTTCACAATCTTAAATCAGTCGGCAACCGTTATTGTATCGGCACGGAGTTAACAATAATTTAAGGCTAAACAAATTGACGCCGTTTTTTTTTCCGCGAAGAGTTCATGTACAGAACAGCACTGATGAAAATTATGTCAATTGTGTGTCGAGTGTGGCACCCCACATGTTCCTTTTGATTGGGGCCTCTGTTACATAGGGCAAACCAAGCGTTGCATCAATGACTCAGTAACCCGAACACAAACGTTGCATTAGGATGATGCGCCCCTACTCAGAATTGTCAAATATTTATTGAGTGCAATAATTCTGTACCGCTTTGGAGTTCACCTAAGTTATCTAAACCAAGAGAAATGACCACAAACGGTTAGTAAAAGAGAGGCTCTCACTATCATTAATCATTTGATAATGCAGTTAATACTTCGTCACTTAATTTAGATACAAAGTTAAGAAGATTTCCACAAAATCTTATCGTCTTGTTTCGTTTTGGATGAAAGGTAACCCTCCAACCTAAGTGCCTGCACGTTACTTTGTTAGCCCTAGTCGCCTACCTTTGGTGTCCTCTCTTTTATATTATGTTCGTTTGTGTGGTTTGACGTTTTAGGTGTTTGCCCAGGGTCCTGTTGGTTTGTTTTGTGAAAGTGTGGTTCTAGTTTTCATTTGTGTGTCTTATGCTTATCAAAATGTTCGGGTGAAATGATAAGGGTTCAACTTAACTGTCGTTACTTGTTTTCAGCTTTATGCCAAGTCATTGGAGAGTTTATGCGTTTATGTAAAGTGTGTTCTCACTTTCTTTCTCTTCTTTTTTTTGGGGGGAGGGGGGTGGCAGCGTAATCCTATATAAGTTCAAAAAAGCTTTTGTGAAATAAAGTTAAGCTGTGTTTGAGACTTTGTTTGCTATATTGTCTCAACGATCTTTTCCCCAGTCTTGGGGGTTTTTGTTTCAAGTTATGTTAAACCTTCACCTGCTCGTTTGCGCCCTAACTTTTTTTCGCTATTTCTACAAGATGCAAGCTTCGTCCTCTTCACATTTCCTTCTGATCTCTCTTTCCCCGTCTCGTATATACATTTCCCACTCGTGGGTGTCGTGCAAACTCGGCCACCGGATGTCTCAACCTGGAAGCGGAGATCGCGTTTATCGGAATGTGCCTGGGGACCAAGCACATCGAACGGGGTCGCTTCGCGTTCCTGGCTTCAATTCAAGATCGGCTGGCATCGCAAGAAGTTGTTAAATGACGAAAATAATCCCTGTAGAAAGGGAACCTCCTTCCCCTTTGCCAGGGAGTATTTTCGTAATTTTTTAGCCCAGCTCGCTTGCACCTTTGCATTAATTGCATTAAAATCACAACTTAAAACGAAAACGACCGATTCGCACTTGTTGGTGTTAGACTGATGGCAGAGGATAAAACCCATTTGCTCTACTGACGTCTAAATCCTGGTTAGCTCAGTTGGTAGGCGGCTCCACTGCAAATGGAGCCCTCTACCTTAATGGAGCCCCTGTTTCGATACATGGACTAGACGGATTTTTCGGGTCGCGCACCAGCCGCTTAGTTGTGTTTGGAGACTTATGTGTTGTCTTTTGTCCCCCTTGTTCCCGTTCTCCAGTTATTATTATTGTCATTCGTTTCTACCTCGCTTGCACATTTGGATTAATTGCATTATAAGTGTAAAACAACTGCGTGACCTGCACCAAGGAGCGACTTACAGACGGTGGACCATCTCTCCGAAAAGCTTTGATTTTGCGCTTTTCGGTGAGGTTTTCTCATTGTTCATCTCTTTTCACTCAACGGCAGATGTTGAAGAGCTGACACTTCAATGTTGTGTTTCAAAGATCCTTGCGACAGAACATACCTCGTAACAATGCTGAATGCTGGGCTAGTTGGTATTGTTCTTGGAGTTTGCCAAAAGAACATGGTAGCGCTTATTAGACGAGGACAACAGAAAGGAAGAAAGGTTTGTCTTATCTTCCTTTCTGTTGTCCTCGTCTAATAAGCGCTACCATTACCTTGGCAACCCACGAGGCTAATACCTCGTAAGTGTCGTTTTAAAGTTGTTTTTGTCCTCAGCTGTCGCGAATGGGACCAGTCTAGTAGTCCAGGGACTCCGGAACCGGGGGGGGGGGAGGCCAGAGCCCCCTCAAGATTTTTCAGGATGGGGCTGAGCCCCCCACTTCCGACTGTCTCCCTCCCCCCCCTCCAGCCCCCATCTCCAATATTAAAATTGCTGGGCTGATAGATCAAAAGTCAGTGTCACTAGTCGCTGAAGCTCTCACTACAGACCCAAAAACAAAACTAGCAGGTCGTGTCAGCGAGATTGGTTCGAAAGATTCCCATGGCTTTCTGACGACAGCAAGAGCGATGCGGTGTTGTGCCATGAGTGCAGCTTATTTTTCAAGGAAAGGGGATGCAAATATGGTGCAGTGGAGCTAGCCTTTGTTAAGACTGGCTTTAACAACTGGAAAAAAGCTACAGAAAAATTTAGACGCCATGAAAAGAGCCAGTTTCACTTAGAATCTCTTAACCACAGCCTGTCGAGGCGGAGGGGTATTCGTGTCGCGCAGCTCTTAACAAAGCAGTGCAGCAAGCAACAGGAAGAAGCCAGGGCGGCACTACGGGTCATAGTGAGCTCTCTTCGCTACCTTTGCCGCACAGGCCAAGCTCTAATGGGACGCACAAAAGATGATGGAAACTTGCTTGATTTGCTTCATGAAAGATCGGGGGATGTTCCCGCCCTGAAAAGGTGGATGACGAAAAGGGACAAGTGGGTAAGCGGTGATGTGCAGAACGAGCTGGTTGAGATCATGGCCCACGCAATACAGCGGGGTCCAGCCCGTTCTATGGCATCATTGCTGACGGCACAACTGATGTAGCTGTCGAGGAACAGTTTACCCTCTGTATATGGTGGGTTGACAGCAAGACGCTCGACGTCCGAGAAGACTTCATTGGCCTGTACAACGTCCCAGACAGCAGGGCTGAGACGCTGTACACGACCATCAGAGACATGATTTTGCGCCTTGGCCTTGATTTCCATAGTCTGCGTGGCCATTGCTTTGACGGGGGCCGCCAACATGTCCGGCCGTTTCTCAGGCGTGCAGAAACAAATTAGTGATTCTGAGCCGAGGTCCATGTATGTGCATTGCGGCAACCACAGCTTAGATCTCGTGTTACAGGAAGCTAGCCGTAGCTGCGACATCATTGGCGATGCTCTCAGTACCGTGAAGGACGTTTCAAATGCAATTCTTGCTTCGAAGAAACGCAAAGCTGTTTATTCATCTATTGCAATTCCTCCAGTCCGCGAGGCGGCGGAAGAGGCCGGATCAACGCCAAATAACCTTCTTCCGCTTTGCCCAACAAGGTGGACTGTCAGAGTGAAGTCAATGAAAAGGTTCGCTGAAAACTATGCTAGAGTTCAGGAGACACTGAACGAGCTGCTACAAGGTGAATATACAATTGCAGACAACAGCAGGGCCATTTTGAAGGGTTATGAGAGGCTTTTGAAAAGGTTCGAAACGCTGCTAGGAATAAACATTTCTATAGCTTTGTTCGGCCCATGCGAAGAACTTGCAAGGGTACTGCAACGTTCAACGTTTCGCGCCGCAGGTATCAAAGAGGCTGCAGAGACTCTGTGAGGCAATGTCCCGTCTGCGGTCTGAAGTCGCGTTTGAACGAGTTGTGGGACTGCACGAGCTCAACTGCAATGCGGCTAGGTTTGAAGAACCCTCGCAGCGCAAGGCCGACAAAACCGCCAAAAAGGTTTGAAATGAGCAACACACCTTCTCCGCCAGTTGTACTTGATTGCAAGGCAGCGTTACGGAAGGAGTACTTTGCGGCTGTAGACTGCATTATGAGTGAAACTCAACGGCGGTTTGAACAGCCTGGTATGAAGCAGCTAGTAAAACTAGAGAGCACCTTGATTAACGCCGCCGGGGAAGACAGTTCACAACAGATGACCTGAAAGAGGCCCTAGGAGTGCATGCATGTGATTTTGATCTGGCCCGACTCTCTGCGCAGCTTTTACTTTTGCCGGCTCTTTTATGCAACCTTGATTCCCTCACAATTGACGCCATATTGAGGACACTACAGGCAAAATCCGACGAAATTCATGACCTCCTGGACCAAGTCGTAAAATATACGAAACTTCTTCATTCTGTGCCTGCATCTGTCGCTTCGGGGAGCGCTCGTTTAGTGCCTTACGCCGAATTAAAACGTATCTACGCAGCCGCATGAGTCAGGGGAGGCTAACACACCTCCTTATTTTGCACATTAAAAAAGGAAGAACCGCCGAGCTCAACCTGGACGACATCATCAAGGAATTTGTCTCCAGGACTGCTGAGCGAACGGCGACCTTTGGTCTTCCTTGAGACGATCAACACACATGGCCTTGCCTATATATGGATATGTTTCCTTCATCACGCTTTTGTGCACATTTTCTAAATATGTATTAAGATGTCATTGTATATATGTAATTCTCTTGGCTTACTCGTTCATTTCATAGCGTGGATGTCTTTTTGGATGAACATTTGAAGAATAATAAACGTGATTCTCCGCAAACTCAATTTTGCAATGTTGTGTATCCTTGTAGGGATTTTGAAATTGCCTGAAGCACTATGCATAAGCGTGTTCGCGATATTAGAGAGTTTTAGTGGATCATACGTAAAAGCTTTGAGGGTCGGAAGGTGCATGCGCAAAACGCAATATTGCGTTCTACGCGTGCGCACTTCCGACCCGCAATTGTATTGCGTACGCAAGGCTCTTGCGTACGAGCCACTAAAACTCCCTACTGTTGTTATAAAGCAGGAAGGAAAAGTGATTGTACATGCTAAGTAAGGAACTTCATGCAAATAATATTTTATTTTTAATAAACAATAAGTAAAAATAAAACAACAGAAATCGGCTCCAGTCCTTGTTTCCTAGAATAAAATATATAAAAATAAAAAGGTTTGACTTCAGCCCCCCACTCAAAATCTACTTCCCGGAATCCCTGTAGTAGTCAATCCGTTCGGTATTGACTTGACGAAACGTACTGTCTTATAAAGGCGCCCTTGTCGACAGTGATCACATGACGTCACTCTGGAAAGAACTGGTATCCTTGTATCTGTAGGTGTGGCCTTGAACATAAAGCTTTACCCACGCTGCTGTATGAAAGTACAATAAATGCTTAAATGTCACAGGTGACCTCGTTTGAAGATCATACAGGCAGCTGCATTTTGGAATTTTCGAGAATTGTGAGCCACGTACCTGTTGCATCCTGGAACACATGTCTTATCATCTGTTACGGTGGGAAAACGATAAGCTGCCTTTGCGAGCTGTGACGGTCCCTTCCTGGCAACCCCATGAGCCACTATGACGCAGTATGGATGGCAATGCTCAAGTTTTGCCTAAGCGTCCGTACAAAAAAACCACAAAAACCCTCGTGGATTACCGACCTGAGAGTACCGGCACAGGTGCGAGCTGCTCTCCGAGAAACAGCCCGATCGACACGAGTTGCCGGTGTGCGAAGTCTGGGTAGGCACACTGAGGCCACGTGTGGCGTCAGCTTCATGCAGTATCCGATAACCAGAGCGGCGGTCGCATTCACGTCGACTGATGGCGTACCGATTGAGCACGTAGAAATATTACTGGGCGCGAGACGCATTCGTATATTTGTCGAACTTTACTGCGTGAGTCAGCCTACTATTCAAGTCAACCACCACCAGGCTCGTGCTGCAACGGACCTGCTTGGCTCAGCTTTGCCCGGATATTAGTACTGTGTACGATGAAGGGCAAGAGAAGGGTTAGCAGCTGGCAGATGCCAGCAAGCAATGAGTGATAAAATCCCTACCTAGGGACCTGCAGCAGGAGATGTTCGCACTCCACTCCTGGCACGCAGCGGTTCGATTCCCCGACTGGGAGCACTTCTCAGAAGAGAAAAAATATTTTGGAGAATCAAAAGGAACCTCGGACACCATAGTAGCAAAGCCTTGACTTTGGTTGCCCTCAGAATTAAAAATAATAAAAAGACATTCGAATATATATATACATTTTTTGTGGGGGAAAAGTATTTTTAAGAAATGTAACGAAATACATTTTTATCCTGATTGGATCGTGATACAAAGAAAGATCCCAAATGTATCTCCACATACAGGAATACAAATACTGGTGAAAAAAATGTATTGTTATATTTAAATACAGATACGAAATGTATTTTTCAAATACTATCGCGGTACATTTGCATCGCGATACTGCCCAACCCTGCTGTTACTCATGACGTGTGCGAAAAGTGGTTCCAATGAAATGGAACTGAAACATTCGGGAACCTTCCTGTGTGCTACGAAATCCCACAACACCTTGGCTCTGTTTGCAGTCTTAAAGATAGCGATAAAACGCTTCGCTTTTCGAATTTCAAGTCGCATTCGCACACCCCTATATGTTGTTCGTACTTCTTGGACGTCGTAAAGTTCGCATTTTTGAGGAAGGTCAGGAACCGGCACCGCCCATGCACCTTTTGCACTGCGCACTACTTTCGAAATCTGTGGTTTGAGTGAGCAACGGAAGACGCTTGCGATACTTGCCAGAAACTAAGGTTTGAGTCAGCAAAGCCTCAGCTGAAAACGTCCGCGTGCGCGCAGAGTGTTCCGCCACCTGCAATTGTCTTTGTTTTGCAGCGTTGAGGAGTTGATAGTTGTATTTTGTAGCTGGCTTTTTTTTTTCTTTTATTTAGCTGTTTCCCTGCATGTGTTGCACGATATTCTTTCAAGTGAAAGCGGACGGAACACCTTTCCTTTATTTACTATCTTTTGCTCCAGAAAAGAAAAACTCGCACTGTTTGTTAGGAATTACCTACGGTGGGCACATTTCTTTATACAAAAAATTAGTAATCACTGGCAAACCCCTTTCGATAGTGTTGAATTCCACTCATATGGTTAGCACAACAAAAAAAGAGTGGTTAGAAAGATTTGTTCCGGCAGGCATACGGCCGAACTTTGCCAGGGTGGTCTGTTCGCTGTGAGGCATAAGTGAGTTTTATTACTGCATATACAAGAAAGCACAAGCACTGCGCGTTTGCGATAGTGTTCCGTGTTCTACGCAGTGCATGAGCGTTGGGCGCTTAACGCTGTGCATACGCGTGCGCGCATGAGCACTCAACCGCACGGCGCTTGCCTTTGCCCTTATACGCAATACTAAAACGTTATGCTTTTGTGGCGATTGCAAGTATGATAAAGCGAAACACTTCCTGTGTGTTTTTCTGAAAAATGCAATAAAAAACTTGAGTCATTGACTTCTACGGCGCTCCTCAATAAAAAAATACATTAAAACTCTCGCTTCCTCATTTGTTGTGCTTAAGAAGCGATCGTGCCTCTCTCGCGACAAATCGTGCGGTAACCGCTTAAAGGAGATTGAAAGTGATCCTGGATGTAACGCGCCTCTTGAGAAAAGTCGCAAAATGAAAGTCGGCAAATGGATTGTCAATATTCTTTTCTTGGAATGCTTCTCCGCATCTCCGCAACCCTCGTTTACGGGTATGAACGGTACACGCGGATATGACGCGTCCTTTACTTTAACTGTATACTTCGTTTCAAGTCCGCCATCAGCCCACGCTACAACTCGATGCAGCCAATCAAACAACGTCAAAAGTGCATCGTCACAGCGAGTCGTCACCTGTGTGCGTTTACTATCAGCGGCTGAGAACCAATCCCGCGAACGGTGAGGCGCGTGCCTTTGGCATACGTGCTGGGCTACCCAGAGCTCGCAGGAACTGATAAAACTGCGCGCTGGAGAAGGGCGCATACGGACTGCACCTTTAAGGCAGGCACGTAGACCCACAAATTCTACCTTTTCACTCCGTTTGGCTACACCAAATCCTAAGGGGCTCTATAGCCTTTCCCGGGGCTTATTAAACGGGCGAAAAACGCTGCGTCACTGAGCTGTGGACGCATGCGCAGCGTCTGATATACCGCACAACAGGACCAACGCATGCTCAGAGAGGCGATCCGCGGCCCAGCAGGCCAGGCCCACAGCTCGCAGAAGGCGGTTTTAGAAAGGTCTACACTCAGTTTCCCCCTAATGGCGCGTTTACCCTTGCGGATTTCCGCGCGGATCCGCGGAAGGCGGGAGGTGGATTTTGGAGACGGCGGGCGAAATCGACTCGTAGCTGGACGAAAATTTGGATATGCGGTCGGCCGGACTGATCCAGATTTGCGCCGGCGAGCGGGTCGGTTTGCCACCCGCCATCTTGAAATCCGATTCCCGCCTTCTGCGGATCTCGCCCACGAATACCGCCAGAAGTGTAAACGCACCCTCAGTCCGAGTCGCAGCCGACGCCCGTGAAGGCCATCAAGGGCCAAAACACAATCGTCCCAGCACTCGGCTCCACCAAACGCAGAGTGATTGCGCCGTCATCCAACGATTCTTTTTTCTACGCGTAGTTGGTTTAGGCGGTTCTAGCAAGTGCACAAATATTGCGAATGACCAGGTTTGGCACTTTGGGCGCAGCTGGTATGGTTCCATCAATTCGTAGCGTCGGCAGCTTTGACGCTTGTCTAAAACCATGCATCGTTAGCTCAGCGTGCGTTGAGGGGCACGCGCACCGCCGTTTGCGATTTATTCGTACCATGTGAGGTACGATCACGCCTCAAGATTTTCTGTAGAGCAAAAAAAAAAATATATATAAGTTTCTTCTTGACGAAAATAATCCTTGGAGAAGGGGAACACGGCAGACAAAGGACAAACACATATCTCCAAACACAGCTAGGTGAACTGGTGTGCGACCGAAAAATTCAGCCTGGTCGTGGTCCTTTGTCCACCTTGTTCCCCTTCTCCGGGGTTTGGCCTCGATGCATTCTCGGTAATCCAGCTCGCTTGCGCCTTCCCGTTTAATTGCATTATCACCATACCCTTAAAAATGCAAGCCGTTCACCCTTGTTGGTGTTAAACTGGTGGCAGCTAATAAAACCTGGTTGTTCTACTGACATCTAACTCCTGGTTAGCTAAATTATGCAATCAAGAAAAACGACTACTTGTTAGCATAGGACCTCATCATG